>JAEUWO010001122.1:0-24058 GCA_018524685.1 Podaxis sp. MADm22 | reverse complement strand
GCTGTTCCAATATCCGCCTGGCAAAGCGCAATGCAAGTTCGTAATCACATTGCACGATCAATTCCTGAGCCTTTTCGAGTAGTGCGGGTATCGACGGTGTTTTTGCAGATGGTGTGGATGAAGGGTGTTGTGCATGAGGATCTGTAGCCTTTGTGTGCAGCTTTTTCTTGGGCCTCGTACGCCCCATCTTGTCGCGATCCCCGATGCCGTTTGGCGGAAGGCGAGGTACAGATTTTTGGTGATCACGTGTATTTTTGGATCGCCACCAATAGCACTTGAGCTCAGATCTGACTCAAATTCTGCCAATATGAGGAGAGGTGAGGGGACTTACTCGCTATCGTTCTGCTATTTGGGCGACTCTTCTTCGTAGCTCTGCAGTTTCTACTATGCTCACACCTGAGGCCTGTTCACCAGATCAAGCCCCCCAGAAAAGGCGACATTGACATCGTCCCCACAGCCATCCCGCCTGGACTGCCGTACGGGCGTCTCCAGCTCCCTGGGCTTCGAGTTATGTAAACTGTAAACGGGTAAGCATTTCTAGACCCTGACAACGCAGGTCCTGGTCGCGCTTCATCTTGCCTTTGCTGGATGCCAATCCTCGCAAACATTGCTTGTTACGATGCAAAGTTGAGGCACAAACCCAATTGTCAAGTCCTTCTCCTGCTGACACTCAGAAGATTGATGTTTTGCTAGTGCAATTACCTCAGAGCTAAGAGCTGCTATAGAATCGGTCGATACCGCGTTTGCGAGACAAAGTCCGAGAAGGACAGTAGCGGCTAGAAGAAACTCTCAACCAGAGAATTATAGTATGCGAGAACCAGTCCCGTGGTAAGCCCACCGAGCGCTAAGGTCTGAGCGCTTCAGCAAAACGTGCTTAACAGCCCCAACAAGGACGAAGGTTGAACACCATCCCCCCACTTTCCCTCCTTTCTCTGAGCCGCTGCGGATTGAACATCAAGATGAATACATCTGCCAATAACCTTCGTGTCGACGATATCATCATTGCGTATGTAGTACTTCCGAATGATGCATCCTGGTCTGACCGAGTCACCAGTATTATGGGACCCACGGGCGTAGGGAAAAGTAATGTAGGTGTTACCATTCTCGCTGGTCTGTTGTGCGTATCGACTGACATATCTTAGTTTATTGATGTCCTAGTCCCACGGCAGGACAAGCGTGCCGGCCACGGACTCAGTTCTTCCACGAACAACATTGAAATTACCTTCCTGAGCCATTCCCCCAGGAGAGTTGTGTTTGTGGAGTTCCCTGCATTCGACAACACAGAGAAGACCGAAGAGGATGTGTTGCGCATAATCAACAACTGGTTGGAGATGCTGTAAGCGTTTCTCTCCTAGCAGCTAGTTAGCTCAAATTATATCTCCCGAGACCAGGGCTCGAAAGCGAATTTGGTTGGCCGGAATTCTATACATGAATCGTATAGACAAGGATATAGTGAAACCTGGACCCAAGGACCTTCGCATTCTCCGCCAGATGTATGCCAAAAGAACCACAGCCCAAATCAGGTTGGTGACGACCATGTGGGATGAGCTGGAATCGAAAGAGATCGGCGAGCGCCACGAAAAGATTCTGAAGGAGAACTTCGAACCATTCTTCCAGACCCTTGAGGGTAGGACCGACGGGGAGAGACGAAAGGCACTTGACCAAACAGGCTCTCGGGACGTACGGTTTCTCCGGTTTCTTAACACAGAAGACAGCGCAAAGAGCATTGCTAATGCTCTCATGAATGAAGCTATTGAAAAAGGAGGGTCGGAGCTTGGGAAGGCGTCAAGCTTGGATCCACAATCCGGGTTCCCTATTAGTACGGGGAAAAGTGTTCGCTTCGTTCCGGAGAGTATTACTAGGAAAGACCAGAGACCTGTAGGCACCTTCTCCTAATCGTTCCATGCATCCAGACGTACTGACAGTGTACAGGAAACTGCCCCTCCTATAGTCCCTGCTCCCAGTTTTAGCATTGACGAGTCACAGCCTCTCGAAGTACGCTTGCAAGCTTTGACCTCCGAGATTGTAAGGACCACAGAGTCCCGAATCGCCTTCGGCAAAGCACTTTCAGGTGACGAAGCACAACTAATGGCCGATTATTTAAACATCGTATGTTTATTGCTATTCATACACAAGGCGACGCCATGCTAAGATCAAGCGATTGCTGTGACGGTTAGGCGCTTCATAAACCAGATACTGTCTCCAGAGGAAACGGATGCACGCATATTCTTGACTTGCTTTGCAAACTAGCAAAATCAGCCAAAGTTTATCCACAGTGCTACATACTCAAAGGAATCAAGAACGAGTCGAGTCCCATTTGCGGAGGCGGTTTCGCTGACGTCCACAAGGAAGCATACAAGGATCAAATGATATGCCTTAAGGTTATTCGGATATTCCAGAGAGATACCGAAAGAGATCGTATCCTGAGGGCAAGCCAGGTTCTATTTTCCTTCTCCTTTGCTGAAGGATTGACTCGTACTGTACCAGAGCTGTATGAAGGAAATGTTATTGTGGGCCCATCTGTCACATGATAATGTACTACCGTTCTATGGGGTATATTATCTTGATGAAGCCGCTCAAAGACCATGTCTTGTCTCTCCGTGGATGAAGAAGGGCAACCTACGAGAATACCTCAAAGTTCAGCTTGACGTTTCTCGGATTCTTCTTGTCAGTTTATCGTTCGCTTCGCATTGAATAATACTTACAGAGCTCAACGCCAGGTTCAGGACATCACTGAAGGCTTGCTGCACCTGCACGAAGTAAGTATTGTACACGGCGACTTGAAGGCGGTGGGTTCATCTTCCATTGTCAGGCTGTGGCTAGTTGATGAATATCCACAGGAAAATATACTAATTTCTGATAATGGACGGGCGCTCCTAGCCGACTTTGGACTATCAACGATAGCAATGACTACGACTAGAGGAGCTTCCGGTGGAACAGGCACAGGATATACATCATGCTGGGCAGCACCCGAACTGGTAGCTGATAGTACCGGAGCTATTAAACCTACTAGGAAGTCCGATATCTGGTCATTTGGCTGTTTATGCCTTGAGGTACTGCGAGTCTGGCTCACAACCGAATATCTACTCTACGTCTAATGACCATAAGATCTTCACAGGGAAGACCCCTTTTTATCGATGCCGACAGTCCCATCAGGCTATCGCCGCTCTGCAGAGGGGAGAGAAGCCACACCAGCCACTTTCGGGAGATAATATTTGTGGACCACTGGATAAGTGGATCTCGAAGATGATGCTAGAGTGTTGGAAGACCAGCCCTCGAAAGAGACCTACCTGTGAAAAGATCCGAGGAATTTTGAAAACCAATTCAAAAGAGCATGATGAGCGTCCGAAGGCGTCGGTTCCTGCTGTGGACAAATCGACGTTCTGGCAAGACATGAGAGCTCAGTCAGATATCAAAGTCGACTATCAACGGGTGGAGCAGATCATGCACCAGGTAAGTGTCAGTTCCCCTGGTTTGTACTCATGTCGCTCACGAGAGGTTGTTTTGCTGCGTTGCAGTTTCAGAGTACTCGCATAGAGCATCCAAGCAACACGCTCAAGACTGAACGTTTCAGTTGGCGCAAATTTCGCATGTTGTAGATGTGGAACCATCGATACTACACTGCCGCGTCATTATGGGGGGGTTGAGGGGCTAGGGGGCTCCATGTGCATTCCCACCATTTGAAGCGTCATGGTGTCTCGGATGCCAACTGGACATCAAGGAACATAAGTATCGGTCATGTTCCCACTTCACTTTCCGCATACCACTTCGGAACATTACTTATTACACGTATGTCGAGGGGGTAGTCACTGATTTGACCGTAATTTACGCTCACCCTCGCTCGCCGCACCTTAGCAGTTGAGCTTGTACCAGTATGGAAATACGGAATTAATCGCCATCATATGCGACAGTCACGCGCAACGGTGACCAGGCAATCAAAAGTGTTTTGGAAGACCACAATAGTTCGTATCCTCTGTCCTGAACTACAATGTCACATACGTCCGAATTCATAGACTATGCATCCCGTCCTCCGGAATCCATATCCTCTCTCGACAATGTGCTCTTTCTCGATCGTCTGGACGCGTTTATGCAAAAATCGCTAAGCGACATCAAGGCCTTTGCAGAGAGGGAGTCAAGGTCTTATGACGAGGTGGAATGAATCATGTTAAGCGTGATACAGACTTACCTTTGATAAGGGCCGCCGTTTCTTATGCTGCTCATGTGTGACCATTGGTACCTTTAGATGAGACGATATGTCGCAGAGTGGCACGCCAAGTCTCTGTTCTGTGCGGGAAGTGTGGAGGCTCTGACGAGTGAGGTGGCGCCCGAGGCAAAGCTCAAGCGAGGTTCATCCTACTGTCTACAACGCGCTGACTCGTTTGATAACATGGATTTTCAGTTCGCAACATCCTCATCGAGGTATCCAAGGTGCTCGAGTCGCTGGCAGACGTCATGGGTGTCCAGTCGTTTCTACTTGCTGTGGACCCACACAACGCTCAAGACGCGGGCTTTCTTGGAGGTTCCCTCATTGGACGTGAATATTATCGTGGACTACGAGGTGGAGGGGCCGCGGGTGCTAGTTCGTTCAAAACATACGCGCAAAAGCGGATGCCGTCACTGGGTGACAATGTTGATACGCAGGAGCCTTCCGTTCAGTCGAGTCCAGCGCCTCCGACTGTACGATCGGCACGACAGGCAAAAGTGGATTTGTATGAGGCTATCCGGTTACAACTGAGGTATGTAGGTAAACTATGATCTCTGGCTGGGAATTCATGATATCACGCAGAGAGGTCAGCGGAATACGAAAGGCAGAGATGAAATGGACGAATCCGGAGCGGCTAAGTTTATATGGCGTTCGTATGGTTGGTTGGCCCTCCGACATTCCCGCGGCGAATCCGTCCAGCTTGAAGGCGAGCCAGAATCAAAGATTGTTGGAGCTTATAGAACAAGGTGAATTGAGATTTGAAAAGACGATGGTGACTGGGTTGGAGGGACCACCGCCGTCTGATACTTCGCAGAGCACGCATGATACTGCGGAGGACTTTTCGTGGGTGTATGATGCTGAAGGAAGTGGAGGTACTGAAGTGGGCGGGATATCTGGTACCACAACCGCAGCAAAATCTATTTCAACTGCCACCCCATCCCATCCTCTGGGTCCTTCGCAGTATGTCATGCTGTCAAGTTCTGCGGATGTCTTGGCTGTCAATGAGAACAGCACGGGGAGCCCGTTGTCTTGGGAAGGCGACAATGATGATCTTTTGGCTGCGGAACGCCCTGAGGGTGTAGGGTTCGATGAGTATGGGTTTGTCATTGAGCCGTGGAATGATGTAGTTCAATTTGAAGAACTGGAGGGTGATGGTCCTGTCGAGCCGCGGGGACGGAAACGTGCCCGAAGTACAGAGTCCGAGGATAGATAACTTAGTTGGGACTTATTCATGGTGATTGTGTGTTTGGGTTTGGCCATCTGCCCATAGACCGGAATGCTATTATTATGGCCGCGCCTGATGACCTACTGTACCTTGGGCCAGTCCTCTTCACAATCAACCATATCTCCTTTCCTCTTTATCGTCTCTTGTCATAATGTTCTCGAGCCTCTTCTCGTCAGTATCTTACAATTTATATCGTTCTACACGCGTCTGATCTTGTCGATGTCTCGTCGGGATTCTGTTTGGTGCCACTCAGCACCTCTGCGCCCACAGATCCTCAAGCTCCTAATTTCTTTCCAGTTGCAGCCGGTGCTCCAGCGAACGAACTCTTCGGAGAGCTGCAGCCTGCCGACACGGAGTGGTTGTGTGCTGGAGGATTTGTTACGGAGACGCAGGTATTCTACGTCAACACAGAGGATGGAAAGTCCGTGATGTGCCAGGTGATTCATTCGTCCGTCGGGTAAGTACGACGTCTACCGGCATCCTTGCGTCGATGTGAAGTTTGACGGTCGCCGATTTTGTGGGTTCTGTCGACTCTCAGACTGTGGTACCCCCAAATCCAGTTTACATGCAAAGTCTATGATTCAACAACGGGACAGCAGATTTGGAAGTCCATTCACGTCAACAACTTCGTTACTCCCCCACCCGGACTCGATAAACGATCCAGCAAGGCAGATGAATACTCCATCACGTACAAATCTCACCCCGACAATCCAGACTTTCCCGAATCATACACCATCCTTGCCAACCTCGGCCAGGACATGCAAATCTCACTAGAGGTCAAACGCTACGGTGGTGTCCCTGGCTTCAAAGTGGGCAAAGGTCCCAAGGGTGGTTACTCGTACTTTGGTGCAGATCTACAGAAGCCCGATGGTTACGTTGTTCACCGCTTCTGGCCTCGTTTGTTCGCAGAGGGACATTTCGTGCACAACGGCAAGGCCGAGGTCATCGAAGGTCCTGGGATGTTTGTTCACGCAATTCAGGGCATGCGGCCCAATCTCGTCGCGGCATCCTGGAATTTTGCACATTTCCAGAGCTCAGCGTCAGACGGCGTGTCTGCGATCCAGATGGAGTTCAAGACGATTGATCAGTATGGGAAGCGCGGAGCGGGGTCGGGCGGTGTTGTAGTGAATGTTGGTTCTCTTGTCGTCGGTAACAAGCTTGTGGCCGTTACGGCAGAGACGATCTGGCCGAAGGAAGATCCTAGTGCTGGGGAAGCAGTGGTCAAGTCCAAGGCGACGCACCTGAAGCCCGAACATGACCCTGATACTAGTTACAACAAGCCCAATGAGATTTTGTTCGAGTGGAAGGGCGTGTCGTTGATTCCCGAGGCACCGGGAGATATCACCGCCCAACAGCTGGTAGACTTGGGCAGTGTTGCGAAGCCCCGAGGATTGATCGAGAAGGTGGATGTGCTTGCCGAGATTCCTTATGTTGTGAAGATGGCAGTTAGTTACGTTGCTGGGACGAAACCATACATCTATCAGGTTCGTCTTCTTTTTCCCCATGCTGCGCCCGAAACATAATGCCTGACAAAACGGTTCCGCAGTGGTTCAATCCTGCAACGCTCAAGATAACTGGCCCCGAAGGGCTTGCGGCTGGGCTTTCACAGGGCTTGGAGGTGAAAGGCACGCTGTACAACGAGGCTACGTTTATTTCGCTCTAGTTGGTAGTGCTGCGGTGTCTGTATCTGATATCTAGTACAATTTAAGCATGAACAAATAACCCAAATACAAACACTGTGGTCTAAACGCTGACAGTTTCCCACGTGCTCGCTAACTTATCTCGTCCTCTTCATATTTCCGAGCCAACTCATCTTCCTTCCTCATCATGCACCATGTCGCGCGCACTTTTCAGTGCCGTGCTCCCCCATCCTCCTCGCCTTTCTCCTCGTATTCAACGTCTTGCGTCGTCCCCCGCACGCCATACTCTCTCCACCCTTGCAGCCACTCCAAGGCCGACAAGACCCCCACCAGTGCTCTATGAGATAGCACGTCGTCAGGCTCCGGCCACGTATGCATATTTCCACTCGACAAGGCGAAACCAGATTCCTCCGGGACCACTAATACCTCTATTTGCATCAGTACTCAAGGTGCGATGTCCTGTTCTCCGCCCTACAGCCTCCAGGCTGACTATATGTGCCATATATGCGCGCATTTCTTGCTCTGACAGACATCCACAGCATTAGAAGTTGCTCGAACCGCCGCCCGCATCGTACTCACATTCGTTCCCCTTATATTGATCAAAAATCGTGGTTCCCGAATATGTGTCCTCAGTGGTAAGACTCGACATGGCCAACCCATAACTCCGGAAAAGCGAGAAGCTGTCCTCAAACGCATCAAGCATCGAACGTACTTTCTCAAAATTCTACTACTCGTCCCGTTCGTTTTGTTCTGGGGGACCATCATTGCCAGCTTGGAGCGGACACCCTTGACAGGGAGGTTAGTCCACTCAATTGATTGAGTCATTTCTATGACAATCTGATACGCATCATCGGCTCCTTTGTTTCCGCGATCAACAGATGGCGAATGATCATTCTCTCCCCAGAAGAAGAGAGCGAAATTGCTGCACAGCTCGCTGGCTCTGGATGGTATCGCGCTGTAGGAGCCATTCTGGCTGAAGAGGGCGTGACATCCTATGTACCATCATCAGATTGGAGGTACATCTGGGTCAGCGAGACCCTGCGCAAACTTGAACAGACAATTCCTATTCTTGCATCCGAACCGGAGCACTGTCCGGACTGGTATAGGGATAGCCCAGAGAGGGATGGGAAGCCAATGCCTCCGCCTGCAGAGTTTCCTCTACTTCCAAGGTCGCGCGTCATGGAATATCTGCGATCGTTTTGCGAAAATTTGACCGAACAGAAACCCATACAGCCTGGGTCGCACGCTATCCCCGGACCTCCTTACTCTCTTCTCGTGGTAGAAAATCCCGGTGTCAAGAATGCCTTCTCTTATGGCTTCGGACCAGACGGTGGGGGTGGCATCGTTGTCTATTCAGGCTTTTTAGATGACATCTTTAGGAAGATGCCCCCAGTGTATAAACAACTCGAGCCTTCCGAATCGAAGTCGTGGTTGTCGCGAGTTTTCGGAAACCTCTTCTCCGCAACACCGCGGGCGCCTTCTCACCCCACACCTACCCCCGAACAGACAACGGAGCTCGCTGTTCTCCTCGCCCATGAGCTCTCGCACCTCATCTTGGCTCACCACCTTGAAACCTATTCATCCGGAACGGTCATTGTGCCAGGAATCTTGTCCATCATTTCGGATATTGTCCGGGTGGCGGTATTCCCTATCACAATGTTATTTGGACCATTTGTGAATGATGCTGTCGCGCAGCTGGGGAAGGTGGGCTCAGTCGAGCTAAGTAAGCTAGGGGCATACTGCACGAGCATGAAACAGGAAATCGAAGCTGACGTGGTCTCCGCTCGGTACGCTATCCTTGTCGATCATTCCCCTTTAGTCTGTATGCTGATGTTGGTGAATTTTAGACTCCTCGCGCATGCAGGCTTCGATGCGCGGGACGCTGTTAAATTCTGGGAAAATCGTGATGAAGAGTCTGATTGCTCAAGCTCGCGAACATCGAGCTTGGGTGGGATTGATGGGCTTTCCCGCAGCATCATGGGATCCACGCACCCTGTGAACGAGGTACGGATTGAGAGCTTGAAGCAGGAGCTTCAACGGTGGGAAGAAGCCAAACTTATGGCTTTGGCTGATGCGAGGAAGTGACTCCATCGCCGGTGATAGATTCCACTTACCATATGTCGAATACCACCCGCCTTTCCTTCCCCTTGGTCATCGGAAACCATATATTGATCGGACATTGTTAAATAATAAGTCATTCTTTCGTCCTATTGTCCTTCGTATCTGTTGGCATTTATGTATATCATTGCGTTTTCTTTGTGCTTTCTAGCAATTACAGTAGCCTACAACCCTCACTACTTCTCCCACCACCACTCATCATATTACCCTACTCAGCTTCTGACTCGGGCCCTAGGAAATCCTCCCGGTATTTTCCATTGATGTACTGAACAGTGGGTATACACTTGAGGATGGCCTTGTTCACGAAGTCCATGGGACCTACCCAGCTGCCTGAGTAGAAGATTCGCCATGACAATGATAAGGTTTTTAAACGCCATTCTTCGAGAGGCAATCCTTGAACTTCTCCGATGAACTGATCGCGAATCCGTAGCAGGACGAAGGCATCTTCGGAAATCATGAAAGGGGGATTCCATGGTGGCAATCGTGTAATATCTGCGTATAATCGCTCATACTCGAGTGAAAGTGTTTCGAGATTTGGAAGGCGGGTGGAGAGGGCGGTGAAAACGAGGGAAGTAAGATAACTCAGTGAGAGTTCCAGGGACTGCAGTTGAGGTGTTTCGATGGAATTGATAAGAGTATGAAATTCGGATATGGAGAGAACACGTCCGACAAGGGATAACGATGTGAGGGTTTGGGTGTGTTGGCCGACATATCTCACGAGATCCCTGAAATCCTTGAGCAAGTTCATCCAGACACCTAGGAAATACAACTGTAACACCTTCAACTTGGGGAGGTGAACGTCGAAAGGTGCTTGGGTGTAATCACCTTCCGGCAACTCTGCTGTTGGCCAGCCTGTCTCTGTCATAAGTGTCCAATCCAGCACTTCCAAAGTGGAGGTATGGAGAAGTAGGAATCCCCGCAGGCTTTGTGCATGGGCATTGCGGTCGTTTATGTTTTCCTTGAGTTGGAGTTCATGGAGGTGGGGGAGGGTGACCGATGGAGGTGTAGAATGCTTTGTGGTTTGTTGAGAACCATTATGAAATGCCGAGACACTTGAGAGTATCTATGTGTCGGCGGATGAAAGGCGCAACTAACGAGTGGATAATGGATAAGTCGTTCGCTCGTTGATGTTCCTGGATACTGAGTTTCAGGACTTCAAGTCGGGGAAGCCGGAAAGCGTCTAATCCCTGCGGGAAGAGTATCGGGAATACGTCGAAAGTTATGTCGAGTGATAGGCTACTGGTAGTGGGGCCGGAGGTTGGCCAGCCTGCTGCGAGTGTACGAGTGAGATTGTCAGCTATATGAGATTGGTAGAAAGGGGAATAAGGGCCGGGACCGGAGAACCAGACAATTGTGAGGCTCGTCAGTTGGTTCAGAGAAGTGATGAGAGTTTTGGCTTTTTCGACTTGGTGACGGAATTCGCGGACTTTACGCTTCTGGGAAGGATGGAACAGAGGGTGAAGGCGGGAAGTGAGACTACCAAGGGCTTTGACCCGTGGAGAGCGTTTCTTGGGCTCGTCGCAGACTGCTACAAATGTCAATTCGCGGGCATATTTCGCCAAGGCAGGTGCCTCCCTGTCTACCCGTAACAGCCCAGCAAGAATGAGTCCAAAGTTGTACATGTGTAAGCTAGTCACTCACAGCATCCTAGCGCACATTCCAGTGTCGACACTCTTCAGAAGTCCATCCTGCTCACGAAGGAGAACATTGCGATACCGCAACGACATGGCGATATAGAAAAAGGCACGATTGACAGAATATAGCTTGCGTAGATGATCATCGAGGAGAAACTGGAAGATGTGGAGCCATATTTCAAAGGGAAGACTTGAGCCCGAGCTTGTGGACTCTTGAGTCGTTGTCCTCTGCTAGTGCCAGGTGACTTAGTTGTCGTTTTTGAGATGGTCCGGTGGGCGACAAATGTGGCTGAGGTAGCCGAGAAGCAAACACGGCACACGAACAAACTCCCAGGGATTGATAAACTGATACGGTAGCTGACGCGAGGGAACCCAGTCACCAGTACTAGATTCCACTTAAAGCCATTTAGCACTAGCCGCTTTTCTCTACTTCTTCTCCTCCCTGCTTATCGGAAATCGTACACTTTCAGACGTCTTTAAGCAATGGTCGCTCACTTGTTCTATTGCCCGTCGGATCTGTCGACATTTATGTATATCACTGCGTTCTCTTTGTGCTTTCCAGTAATTAGCCTACAACCCTCGTTGCCTCTCACCACCACCACTCATCATTGACGCATCATGACTCTCCCTCCTCAGCTTCGGACCCCGGCCCTAGGAAATCCTCCCGGTGCGTTCCATTGATGTATTGAACACGGGGCATGCATCTGAGAACGGCTTTGTTCACGAAATCTCTGGGACCTACCCAGACACCTGTATAGTAGGCCCGATACTCCAGATGTAATTCCCTCAAGCGCCAGTCTTTGAAGTAGCCTCTGGAAGATAGCTCTTGGACCTCCCTGATGAACTGGTCGCGAATCCGCAATAAGTCAGAGGCATCATCAAAAACCGCGAACGCAGCATCCTCATCTATGTACTCCACTGCGAATAATTTCCTATACTGGAGTGAAAGCGTTTCAAGATTTGGAAGGCTGGAAGAAAGGGCGGCGAAAGTGTGACCGAGGAGGAAACTCAACCAGAGTTCAAGTGTTCGTAGTTGAGGCGTCGCGATAGTATCTAGAAGGGTATGAAAATCAGATACGGTTGTGGGACATCCGCAGAGGGATAGCGAAGTGAGGGTTTGGGTATGTCGGCCAATATATTCCACCAGATCCTGAAAACCATCGAGCATGTGCATCCACATACCCACGAAATACAACCGTAACTCCCTCAACTTTGGAAGATGGACGTCAAAGGGTGCTTGGGTGTAGACACCTTGTGGCAGCACCTCAGGCGGCCAGTATGAGCTTGTCAAGAGCGTCCACTTGAGTGCTTCCAAAGTGTCGACATGGAGGAGTAAGAACTGTCGGAGGGCGTGAGCATGGCCATTCCGGTCATGAACGTTTTCACCCAGTTCAAGCACACGGAGAAGGGGGAGGTGACCGATGGAGGTGTAGAATGCTATGTGGTCTGTTGAGAACCACGATGAAATACCAAGGGATCTGAGGGTGCCTGCATGCCGACGGATGAAAGGCGCAACTAGCGAGTGGATGACAGATGAGCCTTCCATCCGTCGGTACCCCTGGATATCGAGTAACAGGACTTCGAGCCGGGGCAGCTGGAATGTACTTAATTCCTGAGGGAAGAGTGTTGGAAATACGTCAAGGGTTACGCTGAGCGATAGGGTGTGAATGGTGGAGCTGAAACTCGGCCAGCCTGTTGCGAGTATACTAGTGAGGCTGTCGATTATCTGTGCTTGATAAAAAGGTGTGTGAGGGTCAGCACGGGAGTGCCAGACGATCTCGAGGTTCGTCAGTTGATCCAGAGAAGCGACAATGGTTTTCGCTCTTTTGACTTGGCGTTGGAATCCGCGAATTTTGAGTCTCTGGAAAGGGTGGAGTAAGGTGTGAAGGCCAGAAGCGAATTTACCAAGGGCTTTGACCCTTGTCGAGTGTTCCTTGGTTTCGTTGCAAACTGCTACAAATGACAATTCTCGGACATGATTCGCCAAAGAAGGTGTCTTTCTAGCCAGTGATAATACCCCAACAACACAGCTAAGTCCAAATCGTTCAATGTGCATAACCCGGCCACTCACAATATTCTAGCGCACGTCCCAGTGTCAACACTCTTGAGAAGCTCATTCAGCATGCAGAGTTGTACATGACGGTACCGCAGTGACATGGCGATGTAGAAAAAGGCACGGTTGACAGCATACAGTTGGCGGAGGTGATTATCGGAAAGGAACTTGGAAACGTGAAGCCATATTTCAAAGGGGATACTTGAGCTCAAGGTTGTAGACTGGTGGGCCATTGTCCCTTGCTGGTGCTAAATAGCTGTGGTTTGAGATGGTGAGATGAACGATATATCGATGATAGGTGCGGTTAAGGAGGCCGCCGAAAAGCACTAACTTAGTGCTGTGTGATGGAAGCTGTTTAGCACCCACACGCTTTTCTCTCCGCCTTAGTCATCGGAAATCATATATTTTTACACGCCACTAGATTTTCTCAGACCATCGAGTATGTGCATCCACGTGTTCATGAAATACAACAGTAACTTCCCCAGCCTCGGAAGATGAACCTCAAAGCATGCTTGTGTGTAGATCTCTTTTGGCAACACTCCCGGCGACCGGCGCGAAGTTGTCAAGAGTGCCCTCTCAATATTTCTAAAGTGTGGACATGGTGGAGTGAAAACTATCGGAGGGCTTGCGCATGGGCATTCCGATCACCAATGTTTTCGTCGAGTTGAATTCAAAGCGGTATGAGAGGTACTGTATCCAATAGAGACCTCAAACGCGTTGTGGTCTATCGAGAACCACGCAATACCAAGGAATCTAAGGGCCTCCGCGTGCCGACGGATGAAAGATACGGCGAGTGAGTGAATGAGAGACCAGCCTTGCATCCGTCGGCTTCTCAGGACTCCAAGCGGGACAGCTGAAACATTCTATGGATAAGATGTTACTCCGCAGCTATAGAGCTGGAACAGAAGGAGAACAGAGGAGGAACTCAAGAAAGTTGCGCTACTAGGCAGGAATTTTGCTATGCTAATTCCTAGTCCAGTAATTATGCTACTTCCGAGGGTGCGGAGGGCCCAGCGGAGCGTTTGGACTTGGCCTCGTAAGAGGGCGAGTCTGACAGGTCACGTGATTTGGCCTGCCGAGAGGTCAGGAGAAGATTTGGCCGAGAGGGTGAAAAGAACCTCCTCGCAGGGCTGGAAACGATCCACTGGGGCCTGGGTGATTGGTAGGCCAAGCTGGCAATCCGAAGTGGATGCCAAGTAGTTGTACGCAACCACTAAGGGTGTAGGTGGGAGGGCGCGAAAAAAGACGTGAGGGCGGAATATACGAGCGACTTGCTCTATGTCAAGAGATAAAGATGGTCTATCCGAGACATCCAGAATGAAGGCGCGTTATTTTTACACGTATAAAATGGAAGCCAGCTTATTCATCTGCTTCGTTATCTTATCCTCTGATGAGGAAGAGTCCTCATCTCTAATCACCCGAGAGCGAGGACCGTTTCGGTGACCCAGGGGTTTCGGTGGTCACATTTTTGTCACATACTTAGTCCAAAGACTTACAGTGCTTCAAAAAGTTGCGGGACGTCAGAAATTAGAATGTGTTCCTCATGTCCCAAGCAATATTGGAAGCCAAAACAAGTATGTAGAAAGATCTTTGCGATTCATCGAAATGCCAGGGCTACCGAAACGGAGGATGACCATAGTATTAACAATATGTCGGGAATTACGTTGACCAATTAATACATACTATGAAACCATGTACCCGCGGTTTGGATAACCCCCAGCTCTAAACGTCATATCAGTCACAACTTCCCACCAGCTTTTTAACCAACCCCGTGTGTCGGAACGCGACTTCCCTCTTTCAGAGGCCCCGTGTTTTGCTTGAGTAACGGACGCACGATAAGTGAATGGAATGACCATTAGACATGACATGCCCATTTTGGATTTCCAAAATGAAGTGTGGAGTGAGATAGAGTCGTTCGTCCGAACTGCGGACAGTTCAAAGTAGGGTATGAATGGTGGAGCTGAAGCTTCTTGCAGGTGCATAGATTAATTAAAATTGTTGACCATATACCCTGGGCAAAAGGAGTGCAGGAGTCGGCAGGGGGGTGCCAGACTGTGCCAGACGATCCCGAGACTCGTCAGTTGCCCCAGAGAAGCGACGAAGGTTTCCGCCTTTTCGACTTGGCGTCGGAACTTGCAGATTTTGCATTCCTTACCGAGGGCTTTGACCTTGGCGAATGGTTCTTTGTTTTGTTCCAACCAGCATCTACCCAATTGATCTTAGTTCTTCGTGCCGTATACATTTATGCAATCTCTTGACAGCTAAGATACTCGGAGTATCTAATCAGGAAGACCGAGGTCCCTTGCCGGACATTTGGGAGTGTTTCGTCTAGGTGAAGGAATTCAGGGAAACACCAAAGTAGGCGGTGGCGAAGGACCGGTTCACAATTAGGTGGATACGAATTGTCAGGCTTGCAATACTGCCCTGCCGAAAGTCGCGAGGATCGCTCTCCAGGAGGTAGCCGATCAACCAATACGCTCGCATGGACGTATCTCCACTCGCCGTTTTACTTGCATGAGAAAGTTACCTAGGGAATGACGGAATGGATGCCCAAAACCTCTAGACCCTTGTAATGGTAGAGGGAATTGGGAGGCAAGACTCCAGATTTCTTTCGGCAGGAAAACACCAACATAGAATCACGCGTCCACGAATCAAGTGTGTATACTGACAAAGCATAAACGAGACGGCAGTGCTTTGTGGGTAGAATCACAGGCAAACTGGTATGGAGGTTAGGCTTTCCATCTAATAGCTTAAACATGCGCATGTTTTTGTGCCCCGTATCGAGGAGCTAGGATGTCAGATAAGAATTTTTACTCTCCATTTCTCATAGGATTCTGGAAATATGGAATTCAGTGATGACTTCCGGGGTGCGGTCTAGATGCCGGGATGCCGGACGGATATCACAGTTGATGTGCGCGTTGCTTTCAAAGTTAACTGTATGGAATGGACTCGCGTTGTGCATCATATCAAGGGCAATATTTCGGATTTCTAGGGCGTACCTGACTTGATGGGGCACAGGTCCCTGGTAGTGATCAGGAATGTAGGACGTCTCGTACTGCGGATGCAAATAGAATAGAGGTCGTTGACTCCCCACGGAGCTGTGTCCACCTGATTTTCGGCCCAAGTCGCTAGTGCACTAGCCCACATCCAATGTAGCAATCTTGGTATTGGAGCCCCCACTTGATTGCAAAACCAAAGGGAGACGTATTGCCAGAGAACGGGAGTCACGTAAAATTTTCATAACACTCAGGTTCAGGAGACGGCAGTCGCGTGATAAAGGAAAAGACTTTCAAATCTGATGATGCTATTGGCCCCGAGAAAATGTAGGATAAAAGTGGTTCTGGTCATAACGGTAATGCGTAAGAAATACCGGAAATCGAGCATCCCGAGGGGGAAAAGAAGTGGATAGTCCTGAGAACAACGAGTGGGGAATACACTGTCGAATTTTAGAGTTGACGTGGACTTCAGGAATCAATCTTTCGATGTGATCTGGTGAAGCATGTGGTGGCGTTAGTTTTACTTTGTTTGGCACCAACTTTCGATCATGGTCAGGCGTCGGCACCTCCAGCAATTGCTCCACATTTTCATGGCTGGACAGATGTCACGCGTCAGAGCAACAATTCAAATATTCAACTGCGACTTTCATCTGATCGGTTCGCTCGACCATGGAATTCCTGCCATCTAATAGCGTGCAAGGTGTGTTTCTCGCATCCGCGTCGACTCTTCCTCATTTGACTCTTCAACGCTAGTCCTCGATCAGGAAACACGTGCTGCTTAGCCTAGAGTTCACAGTTCACTACGCACACCCACGCCATGACCGCGTGATCATGCTCTGAGGCAAGGGGACCTCTTTTCCATGAGTTTCCTTTCCCCGAATTTTTGACTAGCCCCAATCTCTTAAGCGGTGTTTTTCCGAGTGGCGTTCATCAGTATCTTCCACCACTCTCTTTTGGTCATCCGATCCTGATGATTTCTCCGTATGACCCAAGAATACATCGAGTTCGGCCACATGCAATCAGCTCCTATCTTTTCCCCACAACTTTTCGCATCTTTCCGGTTCCTCAACGATGCGGGGAAATGAGAGCGTCTCAGCGACTGCCCGAAAAGACCACAGCTTAGGGTCGAAACTGGGTCGAAAGGGGTAGAATTACTTCGCGAAAACAGCAATTCCCTCCGACCTGGCCATACAGATGAAGCGTATCCTGGGATATGATTCCCTTTCTTCGGGATCTCTAATCCAGGTCTGAAATCGGTACCTGTCTTGACTTCCTGACTTCCCCCTGGGGGATATATGCTTAAACGCCGGAAACCGTTCAACCACATATATTTGCCTCTCGTAGCGATGTGGACCTGTTCCGCCCCCTTTCCTTCGTGACATCCTTTAACGTCCTTCCTCCTGGTGGTCCACATTCCTTCCCATCCCGTCGAGCTTGTTTGCCTCCGCCTCCTCCATTGGTTATCGGCCACACGGAGTAGCTAGCTCTAGCTGCCAACACTTAACATCAAGTCATGGCCCCAAGAACAACGGTACCGGAATGGACAATCGTTGATTTTATCCACCGGGGTCCTTGGTGGACAAACCGAGGTGAGTCACTGCCAATGGGCGCGAATTCTATGGTTAAAGTTGTATCGTTACGCAGGGATTTTGATTCTCAATATCATGCTTGTCCTTCCGCTGTTGACATCGGTGGCCAATGGGTTGGATTCATCTCTGGTTAACGGTATGATTTTTCGGGCGCGGTGTGTCCTCTGCTTATACGTGGCGTCAGGTCTGCAGATTCTGCCTGAATGGCAGTCTTTTTTTGGAAACCCGCAAGGCCGAGATTTAGGTATTATTTCTCATCACTTCTTTTGGAGCCCAACCTAAACACGATCCCGCAGGCCTCATTGGCTTTGCACAAAACCTGGGATGTCTGTTGGTTCGTGCCCACCGATTCCGCCCAATGATTTCCGCCTCAAGATTGCCTTAGGGACTCCCCTTTACACCATTTTTGTCCGATCATCTCGGTAGACGAGCGACACTCTTCGTGGGCTCGCTCATCATGCTGGCTGGTGTTGGCGTTCAGACAGCATCAACCTCTGCTGCAATGTTCATTGCTGCCCGCATCACAAGTGCAACCTTTCTGCCTTATAATTGCGAGACTTTCATTGACGTTGTATGCAGTTGGCGTTGGACTCACTATGTGCATGAATGCGGCTCCTCTACTCTTGCTTGAGCTTTCGTATCCCACGCACCGAGGAAAGATCACTTCGATATATAACTCAAGTTGGTATATGGGTAGCGTCGTTTCTGCCTGGGTAAGTTGTCATCTACAGAAAAATGAACAGCACCAACACTAATGGACCTTGATAGGTCTGTTACGGCACATACATCCATGCTGGAGAAAGTGTTTGGTCATGGCGAGCGCCTAGCTTGGTTCAAGCTCTTGTGCCTCTGCTTCAGGTCGCCCTAATATGGTTCATTCCTGAGAGTCCTCGTTACCTCGTATCAAAGGGCATGGTGAGAATCATATGGCCGTCGCACCTTAAGTCTTATGATCCGATAATATTTTCAGGAGGGTAAAGCATCTGCGATTCTGGCCAAATATCATGCCAATGGTGACGACGCCCGGGATCCCCTTGTTGTTTTCGAGATTGCTCAGATTCGACATGCGTTGCGCATGGAAGAGGAGATCAACAAGAGCACCTCGTACCTCTCCTTGTTCTTGACTCCTGGTAACAGGAGGAGGATGCGGATTATCATCGCTATTGCTATGTTCTCGCAATGGAGGTGCGTTGACTCAGTTCCTCGCACTCGACCAAAATGATTCACTGTGTGCACAGTGGAAACGGGCTGGTGTCGTACTATATCAACCTTGTCCTTGAGGGCGTGGGTGTAACAAAGACAGAAACAAAGGCAGCCATCAACGGAGGTCTCCAGGTTCATCTTTTCGTTGAGAATCCTATTAGAATCTCACCATTGCTCTAGATTTTCAATTTTGTTATTGCTGCATTCGCTGCTATGCTTATTGATTGGGTCGGCCGACGGATCCTGTTCATCATTTCAACCACGGGCATGCTTTTCAGTACATATCCTTTGTCTATGTTTGTTTGTCTTGGGGTTGATTGCCTTGCTCCCTTTCAGCATTTTCCGCATGGACAATATCTACCGCTCTTTATAACACTATGAAAAACGCTGCAGCTGCACGAGGTGAGCTGACTCTCGTCAATGCCTACCAACATGAGCTTGTCTAACGTTGGCTCTAGCTACCGTTCCGCTCATTTTCCTCTTCTACTTCTTCTACGACATCGCATACACCCCAATGCTTGTCGCTTACACTCTCGAAATTCTTCCTTACAAAGTCCGTGCTAAGGGATTCGCCATCATGGTACGCTCCGCTTCTGCACCAGACTGACACTTGGTCGACTAAAATTCGCGTCGTAGAACCTCGCAGTCATGCTAACGTCTGCGTTCAACCAATTCGTCAATCCATGGGCAATCGACGCTATTGGCTGGTGGTATTACATTGCTTACTGCGGCTGGCTCGTTATCGAAGTGATTTTCGTCGTTGTCTTCCTCGTCGAGACCAAAGGTATGCACTGACTCCCAATGCGGATTACCCCTCTGACTTACCATTCGCAGGGAGGACGCTAGAAGAGACAGCGGCTATTTTCGATGGTGACCAGCACCAGCAGGATCTTATGGCCATGGGGGGCGAAGCAGCAACGATGACTATGAGCCGAGGTGTTGTCGGTGTGCACCAGAGCGAGGATTCAGAACATTCACAGGAACGCACACCATCAAAAGAGTATCCTGAGTACTACGAATTGCAAAATCGTCAACAGCGCTTCTCCGATGACGGGGATTCCGCTGTGATAAAGTCTCGTTTCTAATCTTATTTCTTGGCTGTCTGTTGCCCTATTCTTCGCATCTGAACTTGAATTCAGTAATTTGTTGTGCATAGCTATGACCTTGATGTACCTTGATGTAGCAGACAGGCAAATGTATAATTATAAGTCCAATGCAACATGTGTGATATCATAAAATAGAAGAATGACAAAAATCCCACGACGTTCCAGCACTAAAGCCATTGTTGCTAGCTGCAAATACGAGATTGCTAATCAAGCAGTTAAGAACCTTCCCGAGTCTTGGCCCAAACCTGAACATGGTTCGCGAAGCAAGTGAAGGTCCCCCAACCACCGCTGTCAATCTCTACTTGCCCATGCTGTGTCATAAAACTCCGATACGTCGCTCCAGCATTCTCCTACATATACCCTTCAGACACGCGGAACACAGGCCAAAAGTGGGGGTGGGACTCACCTTTCCGACATTCATACGAAGATTATGGACGAAGGTACCGGACCTTTGCGAGTGTTATGAGAAAACGATATCCCCAGTGTGCCACTATCAACGGAACTTACTCTTCCTCCTTATTACTTAGAACAACCGCGCAACCCGGGTGTTGGCCATTTCCTTTGCGGACAAACCCGATGCAGTTCTTATCATGGAAATAATCTTTTAAGGGGCCATATGCGAACTTTCGCCGAGCGTCAATCAAAAGAGTGATGTTCCTAGCGACGTTTTCGTTGTAGCACTGCTTATTCGGGTATAAGTCACCGTAGAAGACGCAACTAAAGCGAAATTTAGCTGATTATGACGATGAGGAATTGCCTAATGGGTGAATACTCACGGGTGGCCAACACCTCGGAGTAATATCAGAGCATAAGCTTGGATTTTGAACGCCGGCTCTACCTTTCGATGTCGTGTGGGTAATGGGTTTCTAGAAGATTCACACGAGACGTACCCAGCTTTCTAGACTTTGCCCCTCGACCTTGGAATTGTTAGAGCTAATTGGAACCGTCAAAGCCGGGATTGGTGCCCTACCGTACTGGAAGACTGTCAGAGTCAAAAGAAATTAGCTGTCGATTGCTTACTCGTGATTATCGACAAATGTTACTGCGTCTCGAGGTTTTCGCTGGACGAGTGTATTATTGAAGATGTTGCGGAGGTCGTAACGGCTACGCTGCCTGCTGGCCTGGCAAAGGTTCATGTGCAGTGGGACATCGAAAAACGCGGTCTGAAAGAGGAAAGAACTTGGTCTGGCCGGAATTGCCTGCTATGGCGCGTGTATTTCACGTACCTCCCCCCTAAACATACGAACGTATGGTAGGAGCCTGTGGATGCTGATCAGAATAAGTTGTGAGCTCTTGTATCTTCCCGTTCCCTCTTTCTCGCTTACTCTCCAGACCAATACTCAGCTATGCGTTGAATCAACCTTCGGTGAGGGAGTCACCTCGGAAGAGAGAAACGCAGGGTACGTACAAACTGCGAAAAGTTGATCCTGCTTTGTTCTTTTCCTGCTTGATCGAACCTGAGACTCGTAAGAGGCGTATCACAAGGTGCTAAATGATACTCACAAAATCAATGAGAAACTTGCGATCTATATGCTTGATCGCGTCAAGCCGAAAACCAGATGCCCCTGTGGTCTGGATTTTGCTAAATGAAGAGTCCCCTTCAAGTAAAATTTGACATCAAGGCCTACATCCAAAATCCAAACACCCCATCTAAAAAGGTCTTCCCTAACGTCGGGGTGACGATGATCAATCTGGTGTGAGCTGTCAGTTTGAATCAAGCAGGAATCACATGTACGCGAGATACCAACATCGTTGCCCATTAAATAGTCGTAATTTCCTAGCTCATTGTCGACGTTGCGGGACCACCCTTTATGACCCGGGCCTACGAGTCGATAAATCGCGTTGGATTTCGTCGCTTGGTCAAAGTCAACTCCTGTTCGAGTCCTTCATAAGGCTCTAGTAACGACAGATGAAGTGTAGAAAAGACCTGTGAAGTGAGCCTGATTCCACTTGAAGCCGCTATACTATTGGTTGATCAATTCGGTTATTTCGGCTCGGGTATAGATATGTATAATCACTACCTTTCCATTTCGGCCGGGGTAATTGAAAATGGTCCAAGTCTTGTGGGGTAATGAATTTCAGGAACGTTGGCATGTGTGAGAGACACACCTCGATCTCCCGCTGCTTGCCAGCGTCCTTAAGGCGATTATCGGGATTGGAAGGTACAGCCTGAGCCTTTTCTGTTGCATCCCCTCCATGTTTATGCTGAAGAACCGATGAGTTCTCAAAGCATAAGGTCCAGCAGGAACTCACGTTCAGGACCGCATCGACGAGGATGTCAAGTTTGTACCGTTTAGCAACCTTACAAGCTTCAAGAAGCTCTTCCCTGGCGCCCCAGCGCGTCGTTACGGAACCTTTTTGGTCGAATTCGCCGAGATCCCACTATAGGATAATGAGAAAACTCATTTATTTAGCTGCGTCAGTGCCGCTCACCAAATCATAAGCATCATAACCTCGCCCTGCCTGCGCGGTCTATACGACAAATGATGAGTTAAGGCTGACCGAACGTGGCAGCATATTGTAAAGATGTACCATACATCAAGATCCACTCGGTTCGAACGACACCCACTAGCAACACCCTATATTCGGAGAAAAAGCAGGGTCCGCCAACTCACCTTTTCAGCAGCCTTGTTCATGGGCGGAAGCCAAACTTGGGTAAAGCCTAGTCCAACTAAGCGAGGGATCTCATTTTCGAAGTGTTTCCACCAAGACATATCCTCTTTGAGAGCATCCCAAGTAAAGAATTGGATCTGCCACAAGAATATTAGCAACCACCTTAGTGGTGCCTTAAACGCCAGTAGGAACTCGAACCATTAGGGGGTTGTCGCTGTAGTCATCGGGACCAAGTTTCATGCGATCCAAGGACGGAGGACCCTGTTTGAGCGAGACGAGCCATTGTTTGATAAAAGAGAGCATAATTCTGGTCAAGCAAGATTGAAGGAACCTATAGATCAAGTTGGTACTCTAGCGTTGGGATCGACCTATGTAACGCCTAACAGAAACAGCGTGTCGAAGCTGTGACAGGTAAGCCGTGTTGTGACAGCCTCGGGCTTAGAATTTGTGGGAATATCATTCGGGTTATCCCGCTGGTGGTAAGAACCAGAAAATTTCCACGATTTTTCTTTACCGTTGCGTCCACCTTGCGTGTTCAACCCCGTACTGGCGTCTTGCTAGCAGTTGGTGCAGAATTCACGCACTTGATCCAGGTGGACAAGACTGAAATGCCTCCTTAATCGCTCCGATCACAATCTTCCCTACGTTGAGAGGAGTTTCATGCTGACGGCCATATTCAAATCTATCGTAGTATCCCTTTCCTCGTACTGTAGAACCTAACTAGCCTATCGGACGCCATGCATCACCTTAATACCAACCTGATAATCAATTTCACTGAATATACAGAGGAGTAGAAGTGTGTGTAACCATGGTCCAGGATGTAATGACAAAACAACGCATTGAATGTGTTAAAAGTCATTGAACTGGATACGAAGAGTCCAAACTAAGAACCGAGATAAAGGTGACCTAGAATGAGGTGAAGATTCGCGGACAGGTCAGATCGAACCTAAGGTGAGGCCCTGCATCCCGGTGAGTGTCTCTGATATTGGGTTGCTGGCTCCAGATCCCATAGACCGCTCTTCAAAGATCAACCTCCAGAGTGTGGGCAACCCCAAGACTGCAAGATCCTCCATTGCTATCTTTTCGGTAGTTGGGCCCGTGCTCCCGACCCAGCTCCAACCAGATACAGAGGTGGGTCAAGCAGTCAACGGACAGCGGACAGGAGTAGACGGCCTGCCACAATGGTGACCGTTGGCATCTGGTCAAAACGAGAGCGGCATTCCGAGAGGTAGCACTTGTGGCAGGGTTCTTGAATAAGTGGTGCATACACGACTACAACGCACTGAAAGCTTCAACGTGTGTAAGAATAACGACTGTGTATCTTCCAGACCGAATGATTATCCGTCTTCGAGCAGTACATATGTGGAAGCAACATCACGCCTCTGACTATGTTTGTCAATGCCTTCAACTATCTTGTCAAGCCTAGGAGCCCATGCCGTCCCATGCGGCTTGGGTGTCACCCAAGGAGTGTATATTAACCCTTCGCACGAAAAATTCTACTCCATTACCACCGTCTTCAGAAGGTGAAGACGCAGTTACTAGGGATTTTGGGACATCGAGTTGTATGATTTGTGGTTTCAGTACGCCTGACAGCTACTACGGCATGTGGACGCTCGCGGATACGGTACGTTTGCCTGAACTGGCTCTTCTTGCGAGGCCAGGAGATGGACGGACTTC
>JAEUWO010001121.1:0-16761 GCA_018524685.1 Podaxis sp. MADm22 | reverse complement strand
TTGTCGTAGACCCTGGAGTCACAGACAGTGTAGTATCGTGTGTAAGGATCAGGTAGTCGAGACTTGGAGGGTGAAAGCGGTCATGATAGCGGTCCCGTCCGGTTGATAGCACCACCACAAGTGAAGTCTCTGAACTTTGGGCAACGGGATAGCGGGTTGATATTGGTGGGGTGCTCGGATGGGAAAGTCATCGTCCATTGAACAAGGCGAGTCCAGGAAGGGGGTGCATTGTCATCCGTATGGAGGATAAGGTTTTGCTGGAATGGCAGGAGGGGTGCCGCTCGAGAGCAGGCATGGAACAATCGGGATTCTGAACTTTGATGTTCGACATTGTGGCTGAAGAATGTGTTGACTGGGCCGCTCGACGATTTGCATGAACCGTTGCGCAGTTGCGTCAGGAATACCCATAAGTGACGGGAGAGTGGGCGGCCATAAGGTGATATCTATCGGTAGCCGCTCCAAGGTTTTTTTTTTTGGCAAGGTATAATTTTTTTTTACCGTCCGACAGGATGCACAATATCGTCCACGAGCTTGTTAAGGAGGGTTCAGAGACATTGGACAGGATAGTCGGGGCATAGATATTCAATGCTGTCCTCGGGAAGGAGGCAATAGAAGAACTCTTGATAGAGCCCCGTTCGCATAGGCAAGTGAAAAAACCATTTGGCTACGATGTTGGCGGCGAGATTTTATTTGGCCTGCGACAGGGAGAGGTGCTGGTCCTGTGGGTGATGTCTTAGCATAACGTTTGGATATCGAAAGGTCACCACACCGGAATGCGCCTGTTCGGCTTGGATTGAGAAGAATCATTGGTCAGGCATTGGATGTGGTACTACTAGGAGTTGTACAAAAATAAAGACGGACTTGTAGCGACAAAAAGGATACAGTTGGCTACGACATATCTGCTAGGGCCATTGGGAGCAACGAGGAAGGAAACATAAGAATGACATAAAGAGACCGAGTGGAGGGGACCCTGGTTGCGGCTGAGAGCGGAGGAAGCCGGGAGTGTGCGAACTTTAATTTCTACGTGTCGGAATTTGAAGGCGCAGAACGCTACCTTTCCTTCCACAATCCACATTCTCTAATCCGCCATGCTCACCTCCCGTGGTGCCGTTGCCCGCCTCTCGAAGAGAGCCTTCAAGAGCGCAAAGCAGACAAACGCGTTCTTCTCCTCTGCCGCTCTTCTCCCCCGAGTCGCCGTTCCTTCCCAATCCCAGCAGCGTTCCGCGGTTGCTCGTCCCCAGCGGGCTTCTGCATCCACTCCTGGTTCGTATTTTCTCTTCTCCTTCCTCTCCATGCTCATTTTTTGCGCGTCTTCACGTGCGTTTATCCAGCCCGCACCTATGCGACTGAGGCAAAGGGCGCCGTCGGCCATGTAAAAACCGTCATTGGTGCCGTCGTCGATGTCCAATTCGACACCGACAACCTCCCTCCCATCCTCAACGCCCTCGAGGTCCAGGACTTCCAGGGTGGTCGCCTCGTTTTGGAAGTCGCGTCCCATCTCGGTGAGAACTCAGTCCGTACCATTGCTATGGACGGTACCGAGGGTCTCGTCCGTGGTACCAAGGTCATCGATACCGGTGCTCCCATTCAGATTCCTGTCGGAAAGGCAACTTTGGGTC
The DNA here is from genome assembly GCA_018524685.1 of Podaxis sp. MADm22. Lineage (NCBI taxonomy): Eukaryota > Fungi > Basidiomycota > Agaricomycetes > Agaricales > Agaricaceae > Podaxis > Podaxis sp. MADm22. Next base: position 15,142 of record JAEUWO010001121.1, on the reverse strand, counting down.
GTATCATGAATGTTATTGGTGAGCCCATTGACGAGCGTGGCCCCATCAAGGGTGTCAAGATGTCTCCGATTCACGCCGAACCCCCCGCATTCGTCGACCAGTCCACCACTGCCGAGGTCTTGGAAACTGGTATCAAGGTCGTCGATCTCCTTGCCCCCTACGCCCGTGGTGGCAAGATTGGTCTCTTCGGTGGTGCTGGTGTCGGCAAGACTGTGTTGATTCAGGAACTCATCAACAACGTCGCCAAGGCCCATGGTGGTTTCTCCATTTTCTGCGGTGCGTCAATCTAATACCATGCCACATGTAATCCGCTCAACCTCAGCTACCAGGTGTCGGTGAGCGTACCCGTGAGGGTAACGATCTCTACCACGAAATGATTGAGACCGGTGTCATCAACCTCGAGGGTGACTCCAAGGTCGCTCTCGTCTTCGGTCAGATGAACGAGCCCCCTGGTGCCCGTGCCCGTGTCGCCCTCACCGGTCTTACCATTGCCGAGTACTTCCGTGATGAGGAGGGTCAAGATGTGTTGCTCTTCATTGACAACATTTTCCGCTTCACCCAAGCCGGTTCCGAGGTGTCTGCCCTGCTCGGTCGTATCCCCTCCGCTGTCGGTTACCAACCCACCCTCTCCACTGATATGGGTGGTATGCAAGAGCGTATTACCACCACCAAGAAGGGTTCTATCACTTCCGTCCAGGCCGTCTACGTGCCCGCTGATGATTTGACTGACCCCGCTCCCGCCACCACTTTCGCTCACTTGGATGCCACTACTGTGTTGTCTCGTGGTATTGCCGAGCTTGGCATCTACCCCGCTGTCGACCCCCTTGACTCCAAGTCCCGTATGCTTGACCCCCGTATCGTGAGTCTGGCCCGTCGCCATTGACCTGATGATTACTAACATACCTGTTATAGGTTGGCAAGGAGCACTACGAGGTCGCCACTGCCGTCCAGAAGATCCTCCAGGACTACAAGTCCCTTCAGGATATCATTGCCATTCTCGGTATGGACGAGTTGTCTGAGGAGGACAAGCTCACTGTAAGTATTTCACTTTCGGGTGAAAGTGAACATGGTTTACCCGGGTTCATAGGTCGAGCGTGCTCGTAAGATCCAACGTTTCATGTCACAACCCTTCCAAGTCGCCCAGGTCTTCACCGGTTACGAGGGCAAGCTTGTTCCTCTCAAGGATACCATCCGCTCCTTCAAGGAGATTCTCTCCGGCGCGCACGACTCTCTTCCTGAGTCTGCTTTCTACATGGTATGTCTAAAGTCGGTATGTGTTGCAGTATGTGCTCACATTTTTTTCTAGGCTGGTACAATTGAGGATGTTAAGGCTAAGGCTGAGCAACTCGCAAAAGAGATGGGCAACTAGATTTCTTGGTCTTCTGGAGGTGGTTCCATGCTAGCGTCCCTCTCGTCGGTGTAGATTGTGACCGTCGAATAAAATTCTTTTTATTCCTTAGTTTTAATAATGCATTGCTTAGATTTCTCATAGCAGTTCTTGCACATCTTGAGCTTGTTCTGTTGGTAAGGAACCAAACTGTCAGTGAACAGCAATGCAGCAGTGAGGACATGCTGTAACGAGCAAGGTTGCCATACCGTATTGGTCGATACGCGGAAATGAGTTCCTTGAGGCGCTATAGCCAAGTGGTTACGGCGACAGATTAGAAATCTGTTCCTCTTTGAGGGCGCAGGTTCGAATCCTGCTGGCGTCGTCAAGTATGTGAAAAATTCTTTTCCACCTTCCCGAATAAGCAGGCGATCTTAGCCCTTGCTTCTGAGGGAAACAGAGACTTTTGGTGGACACCACTGACCACGATGGACACTCTTGACAAGATTGAAGAGTACCTTGCCTCTGTTGAGGAATATTTCTTTTCTTCCCTTTCTGCGGTCGCTCACGGACTGCCTGACGTCCACGAGGTTGCCAATCGCCTCTGGATCGACATATCGCGTTATGGTCCCGGACTCCCAGCTTTCCCAGAGGTCCACATACCCAGCCTAGGAGACTTCCAGGTGCCGCCTCCCCCACCACCACCTCCTGCACCCTCTGCGACCCGCTGGTTGGAGAAATCATCAGACTGGATTGCCAAGCATCCGTGGAAGACGACCAGGATTGTTGTATCCGTTGTTGGCACCAGTCTGTTGGTGGGCTACGGCATCACCCACACTAGACGGAGAGGCCACCAACGCCTGCGCGCGCAACAAACGAAATCCACAGATCGCAGGCAGGTGGTTGGTGAGTTATAAACCCATTCGAAATGTTATATCGGGACTCATCACTCAATTTCCAGTTGTTTTGGGTGCTGATTCACCTTTTGGGTTGCCATTGATTTTGGATCTGGAGAGGAAAGGATATATTGTGATTGCTAGTGTTGCGACACCTGAGGCTGTTGAGCCGTTGGAGCAGCAGACTCGGGGGTATGTCAAGGCTTTGGTTTTGGACCCCTATGAGGTATGAGGACTTTGCCTTGTCTGTTGCAGGAGCTGATAAGTGGACGTGGATAGCCTCTTATGATTCCTGCGTTCCTAAGATCCTTGACTGCTACTCTCTCTCGCAAATTCCCAATCAACGCTGCAGGAGACCCGTTCGCGCCCCTCTCCTCACACCCGTACATTCATTCTATTATCTCCCTCCTTACTCTCCCTACACACAAAATCTCAACTCAAACCCTTGCCCCGCTCGAACATGTCTCTGTGCCAGAAACGTATCTTCCATACTTGACAGCGACACATATCACTCCGTTGCAGGTCATACAGGCCCTTTTGCCGCTCTTGCGCACCGGGCCGGCTATCACGCGCGATCAAGGGGTGAAAAAGACGATTATCGTGTGTTTACCCGCGACGGATGTCCGAGTTGGGTTGCCATTTGCGGGTGTGAGGTCGATGAGTGCTGCGGCTATGGAGAGAGGTGTGGAGGTGTTGAGGAGGGAGGTGAGGGCTGCGGGGGTATCGGGGAAGGGCGCGGAGGTGATGAAGAATTTGAGAGTTGTGGTGGTTGATGTTGGGATGTTTGACGTTACTGTTGCGGCGGCGGCGGCGGGGGATGGTGGGGAGATGCAGAGTGAGGCTGAGAGTGCGTGGAAGGCGATGGAAGGGTGGACGGCGTCGGAGAAGGTGACTTATGGACCGGCGTTTGCGAGTGTGTTGCAGGGTGTGATTGGTGCCCCTGTTAAGCGGAGGACGCCTTGGGAAACGTTTGTTGCGGTGTTTAAAGGCACGAATCGGTACGGTGTGGCTAGGCAGCCGACGGATGTGTCGGTATTTGTCAATAGTGTTGTGAGTGTTGTTAGTGGTGGGAGGGGCGAGTATAGGATTTGTGGAGTTGGTCTAGGGTTGGGGAAGGTTAGGAATTGGATTCGAGGGGAGAGGTTTTCTGTTGGTGCCGGCGGTAGGTGTTATTTGGTTTATTCGGGATAATCGAACTCATGGATTCCTTCTGAAGCTCATACATACAAGGTTGCTTCGCACCTGCCTTCGGTCCTGTTGGATGTCCTCCTCAACATCCCTCACTTCTTAATTGGAGTCAGGAATCGCCTCCTTATGACCCAACCGTTCAGGCAACCTCCCGTCGGGTTGCCTCTTCCGGCTACTGCGACCACCGTTGTCCGACCCAAGGTTGCTTCTGCCACTGCCAGCCAAACCTCGGTTCATTCTCATGCTGGATCACAGGTTGCATCGTCCGAGCACGATGAAACGTCTTCGGATCATGATGTCGAGAGCATTTCTGGAGATAGTGGTGTCGACAGCAGTTGGGTCAGCCTGAATGGGAGTCAGACCGATATTCGAGGAGATGCTGCTGTGTAGGCAGTAACATTGTTTAGGCGCCTAGCCAGACACAAAGAGACAAACTTGTCTTGGAATTTGGGACGGTATTTTTTCTCCCCCACTCGCAAACCATATCTGTTTATTGAACATTCCCGCACAACAAGCCCTGTGTTTCTTCTTCTCTCTCTCTCTACTCGATTTCTGTCGTTTCGTATGTATCATTTAGTCCAGATTTGTAAAATATGTCTTGCTTCCTCTAGAGTGTGCATCGACCCTGTGAACTTTCATCACTGAATTCTGAAACCCCGTCTTCCTTGTCTCAACACGACGATATGGATGAGGCTTACAGTAAGGTCTACTATATACGAGTTGCGAACGAATTAACCATGCAACACTTAGCTGCCTTCACTCTCTGGATTGTGCCCCCACGTAGCACGGCCGATGAATTAAAGAAAATCATGGAGATCCGCAAAGACAACCCTCACTCATCGACTACCTATCCAACATTCGAGCCCCACATCACCCTAGCATCCGTCCACTCCGACACGCCAATCCCACTATCTACCATCCGCGGATCTGTACCTGCGACTCAACGCGCATTCCAGGTCAAATTCAAATCCGTGGACGTAGGCGATCACTACTTCCGCTCGGTGTATGTCGCAGTCCACCTCGATGAGTCCTTGACGGAATTACATCGGGTCGTGCATGAAAAACTGGGCGTTAGCCCACGTACGCCAAAGTACCCTCACATGTCGCTCGTGTATGTGAGCGACGAAGATGCCGCGAACGGTGAGAGATATAGATATTATGAAAAGTTGAAGGAGAAGAATCTGGTTGCCGCTCGTACCGAGGGCGTTGAATTGCGTGCGAGTGCGGATGGAGAGTGGATTGGTGGATTCTTGGCTGGCGAAATCTGGGTTACGAAATGCGTAGGCCCAGTCGAGACTTGGGAGGTGCTGGATAAGATTGTGCTGCCGGAATGAATGACCCCTATCTTGATCAATGCCGTTATTGCCACTATCTACGCCCATCGCTTATAACTCCTTACCAACACTGGGTAACACCATACACAATGGCAAACCCTACCTCCTCAAATCCAACTAATGGAAGACAACTCTTCAGCTCTTTCCAATTCTCAAGTGACAATTTCGTCATCGCAGCAGGCGGCATCCTATTTAGACTCGCACCCTCTTCCGACTCGTCCGAGGAACCGAGTCAATCTTCATCCTCAACGTTGCCAACCGCAACAACAACCAAACCATTATCCAATCCACAACCAGCCCACACCTCACCAACCACATCGCACGCCTCCAATATAAACAACCTCCAAATCTGCATCCTTCGCCACAAAAGAACTGGTGATTTCGTCCTCCCAAAAGGCCGTAAAGATGTCTCCGAGCCAATCGAACGCGCTGCCGTTCGTGAAACATTCGAAGAAACAGGCTATCCCTGCGAGCCTCTCCCCTGCCCTATGCTTACCCGCGCGCCCAACCCGGACCTCTATACCGGCCTCAAACCACACGTCGAGCCTGCGTCCACAGAACCAATCACCATCACGCTTAAAGCTCTTAAAGACGGCAGCGTGAAGCTGATTTTTTGGTACCTCATGCGTGTGGTTAGTAATTCCGTGTCGAGGGTGCAGGGGACACAAATGCCGGATGAAGATTTTGATCCCGAGTGGGTGGACGCCAGAGAAGCGGTGAGGAAGTTGACCTCGCTTGATCATCGGAATGTTGCAAAGCTGGCCGTCGACCTTGTGGAGAACGGGTTGACTATGACAGACCATCGGCCTGTTTTCAACCCCTAGTCTGATATCCAATCCTCATGTCTATGTTAAGCTGGAAATGCGGACTATGTTAATGGTACAAAAATGGTTTGCAATCAACTATGCAGTATAAATGCTCCCGACTTTGTACATCTTCGTATCAGCCTCGGGTATGTCGGTCTCGTCAGCATAAATCGAGGCCATCTTATACATCTTCGTCGTTGGAGCAGTAGTCTCTTTGGATTTAGCAGGGGCAGACGTACTGGACGTAGATGCGGCCTGTGGTGTAGGTGCAGCCTTGCTAGCAATGCCAGCAGCGCGGCCGTCCGGGATTTTGAAGAACTCCCTCACGCCATCCTTCTCGTTATCGTAGATGTAGTAACCCTTCCTCTCAAATTGAATGATGTCACCCTTCTTCAACTCGAGGACGTTGGCATCGGCGAGTGCGACTTCCTTGAACTCGGTGACCGGAGTGACAAAGTCTGCAACGTTGTCCTCCTCCTCGAGTTTCTTCTTCGTGATGAGGTAGTCGAAGTCGGTTAATGTCACTGTAGGAAGAGGGTGCTCGGAAGTGGGCTCAGCAAGCCATGTGATTTTCTTCTTCGTCTTGCGGAAGTCACCCTCGAGATGGAGGTCCATAACGAGTGAGGTGACCTTTCCAGAAGCATCCATTTGCTTCTGACGGACGATAGCATTGCCCCAGTCCATGAGAGTGATCTGGTGATAGATATTGTTCAGCGGTGCACAAGACGACATACAGACCAATACGTACCTCCTCTTGGTCTTCAAAGGAGGCAGCATCCTCCTGCTCGACAATGATTTTGTTGGAGTAAACAGTCTTCTTCTCGCCGACTTCAGGATTCTTCTTGTGCTTGGGTAATACCCTCACTTCCATTGTAGCAGGGCCATTTGTGAGGGTCACAGGAACGCTGAAAGATATCAGGTCGACAACCCAGAATCGCGTAATATGCCATGCACGTACCTGTTTTCCTTGTGAAGAGCCCAGAACCGAGGCGCGACGGGATCGATGATCTTCTTGTTCAAAGTCCAAATAGAATCCCACTCGAGTGAAACGACTGCTTGCGAAGGTCCTTGAGACAGCATGAACTGTGTCAAAGCTTCGACGGTCATTCCACGGCGGCGGATGCCTGGAAGATATATATTGAAGGGAACGTGGTCGTGCAGGTGCCGATGAAACGTACCTCGAACGGTGGGGAAACGCGGGTCATCCCACCCGCCAACGAGACCTTGATCAACAAACCAGTGGAGCTTACGCTTGGACAAAAGAGTGTAGATGAAGTTCAAGCGACTGAAGTCCCAGATATTGACTTTGCGAAGCCCGGTAGCCTCGAGCATCCACTGATACTGGGGGTTCCGATCGCGATATTCATTAGTCCTGAGGGCGTGCGTGACACCTTCGATAGAGTCGACAACAGGGCAGGCAAAGTCATATGTGGGATAGACCTTCCACTTGTCACTGTCCCAGCCATGAGAAACGGACCTCAGGGTTCAACGGAATACATACCCCGTGCGATGATGAGGGAGAGTATTGCACCTGTAGATAACAGGATCTCGAAGTGCCTTATTGTTATTGTCGACGCTGATCTTTGCACGCAGACACCATCGCAAGCCCTCCTCGGTACCGGCAGTCATCTCGGCAAAGTGCTTGAGATTGTCCTCAACGCTGTCGTCTCGATGTCGGGATGGAATGCCTTTACCACGCTCCTCGCGCATCTAATGGAAGATTAGTGTGAGAATACCCGTGGAGCAAGTGTAGAGACAAACCTGAGCCTGTTCGGTGTCGTCAGTATATGCCTTGCCTTCTTTAATGAGTTGAATGGCATAGTTGTAGATCGTGTCAAAGTAGTCAGACGTGTGAGTGACTTTGTCGCCATGGATGTCAAGGAGCTTCAAATCCTCCAAAATGGTCTCCTCGAACTCGGTCTGTTAAGGGTAATGGGTTAAAGTCTTCTAGCCGGATTCACGGATCAGCCATACCTTTTCTTTCGAAGGGTTGGTATCGTCGAATCGCACGATCAACTTGCCCTTGTACATTTTTGCGAAATATTGGTTCAGAATAGCTGCCTTGGTATGGCCGATATGCAAGTAGCCACTGGGCTCGGGAGGGAAACGCGTCACAACCTGACCCTCTTTCGCATCCTGAAGTCCAAGTGCAAAACCAGCGGCAGTCTTGTTCGACCGCGCTTTTTGTGCCCTCGCATTAGCGAGCTCCATAAGAATGGCCTGTGTCGAGTTCAACGACTCCAAGTGCACAATCCAACGCGCAAGATGCTTGAACGTATTGTTTTTAAGAAGGCCGACTATCTTCACATTGCCTATTTAAGGAAAAAGATAAGATTTGCTGATATAAAAACCCGCAGGCGATGATGTCAATTCACAAACCTCTGATAGCGCCCCAAATAGCCCAATCAGATGCGGAGATTTCGTGACCGACGAGAAAGGTGTGGTATGCAAGATAGTTATCGAGGAGATCGAGAGCTGTGTTGATTTCAGGAAGGGCAGTGGCCGTCTTTAGTGTCTTTGCGAGGGTGAAGTACGCTGGAGTCTGGAAGATATATAAGTGGGGGTGAGTTTGAGCAGCAAGGGATAGACGGACTCGGGAACTGTCGTCGGCGAGGTTTGCCTCCTTCGCAATGGCCTGGACGATATCATGTTCATCTGTGTATATGTTTCCGCCGAGGTTTAAAGTGACCGCCGAGGTGGTCTCGTCGAAGACGATATTTGCCTTGCCGGTGTATGCGGCGATGGCGATGGTTGAGAAGGGAAAGGGGGACTGTTTTGAGGAGAGTGTAAGGGCCATCTTGCGAGGATCGCGTGCTGGAGGGGTAGTATAGAGAAGGAGAAAGTGGAAGTGGAATCTGCAGATCAGATGATCTGAGTCAAAGCGAGTCATGTGCGTCCTTCAATATCCATTTATAAATTCATCAATTCACTATGTTCTAATGTAACCCTCGAAGTTTTTACTTCTTACCTCTTCTTCCTGCCATCCACCATGCCTATGCTGTACGCTCTTCGCTGCGTGTTCTGACCTTTGCTGACGTACTGCTGCCTCCCTTAGGGCTGATCCCTCACAAAAGTACCGTCCGTACAAACCTATCAACCTCCCAAACCGCCAATGGCCTTCCAAAACGTTCACAAAAGCACCTATCTGGCTGTCGACCGATCTACGTGATGGTAATCAGGCCCTCGCGAATCCAATGACCATCGAACAAAAGACCACTTTCTTCCGTCAATTGGTCCAGTGTGGTGTGAAGCAGATTGAAGTGGCATACCCTTCAGCTAGTGATACCGACTTCGGCTTCGTCAGGGGTCTCATTGAGAATAATGAAATCCCCGATGATGTCTGGGTTCAGGTATGATAACTAAAATTTGCTCCTGCGCGCCTGTTTTTTGTGTCGTGCTGACGGATAGAAATTAGGTTTTGACGCCGGCAAGAGAGGACCTGATCAGAAGAACGATCGATGCCGTTGCGGGATGTAAACACGCGATTATTCACATGTATAATGCGACATCACCTACGTTCCGGAGTGTCGTATTCCGCAATTCGAAGGAGCAGACGATCGAGCTCGCGGTGAAGCACACAAAACTCGTAAAACAGTTGACGGAGGAGTGCACGGCGAAGTACGGGACAATATTCAAATATGAGTATAGTCCGGAGACTTTCTCACAGACGGAACCAGAATTTGCTGTTGAGATTTGTGAGGCTGTCAAGGCAGCGTGGGGCAAGGCTGGTACTGGCGAAGACCGTATCATCTTCAACTTGCCTACAACTGTGGAGATTTCACCGCCTAACCATTATGCCGATCAGGTACAGTGTCCATATTAATTCTTAGATTGCCAATCTCATGAGGACCACGCAGATCGAGTACTTCTGCAGCCACATCTCTGAACGCGAAAAGGTCATCGTCAGTCTGCACCCTCACAACGACCGAGGTATGATCTTTCATGTTATTATGTTTGATCGCATTTAACCGGCTATCACAGGAACTGGGATTGCTTCGGCCGAACTTGGTGTTTTGGCTGGTGGTGATCGTATTGAAGGTTGTTTGTTCGGCAATGGAGAACGGACAGGCAACGTCGATCTCGTAAACCTTGCTCTGAATTTGTATACCCAAGGCATTTCCCCTGGCCTCGATTTCAGCGACCTCCAAACCGTCATCGACACCGTTACCCAATGCAATGACCTCCCCGTTCATCCTCGCCACCCCTACGCTGGAGAGCTTGTCTTTACTGCATTCTCTGGATCGCATCAGGACGCCATTAAGAAAGGCTTCGAGGCGCAGAAGATTCGACATGCCGAGGCCGAGGCCAAGGGCGAGCCCAAATACTGGGACATGCCCTACCTTCCAATCGATCCCGCCGACCTGGGCCAGACATACGAAGCCGTCATCCGCGTCAATTCCCAGTCTGGAAAGGGTGGTATTGCCTACCTCATCAAGCAACATTTGGGCTTGGACCTTCCTCGCAAGATGCAAATCGCGTTCTACCAGGTTATCCAGGCGATCTCGGACCGCGAGGCACGCGAGATGATGGTAGAGGACATCACTACAGCGTTCCGCTCTACATACCACTTTGGTGGACCCAAGTACCAAGGTCGCTTGGCCCTCCGAAACTTCAAGATTTCGGCAGAGCCTACTGCTGATCCTGGAGACGATGAAAGCGCTGATCAACTTGATGAGCGACGTCACTTCGACGGTACTTTGCTTGTTGACGGGGTTTATCGAGTCGTTCGTGGAGATGGTAACGGTCCTCTATCTGCCCTCCTGGACGCCCTCCGCACACACCTTAAGATCGACCTCACGATCCGCGAGTATACCGAGCACGCCGTCGGAGAGGGCAAAGAAGCCAAAGCCGCGTCCTACGTCGAGGTTGTGCCCGCTGATGATCGCAAGTCCACTACATCATGGTGGGGTGTTGGCGTCGACTCCGACATCGCTGGTTCCGGTCTCCGTGCGCTTTTGAGCGCAGTCAACTCTGCCATTGGTGATCGTGCATTGCCAGAATTGAAGCTGAACGTTGGCTTCGGTGCTACTTCAGCACAAGGTGACATTGCGAGTGCCATCGTCAATGCTCTTGGTCTCGAACTCCCGCGTAGATTCCAGGCTTCATTCTTCGAAGTCGTACAGCGTTATGCACGCGACAGGGAGTCCGAGATTTCGTACGACGACCTCATTAGCCTCTTCCAAAAGACATACTACTTTGGCGTACCATCCAAGTATGAGCTGGCGTCATTCAAACTGGAGCACCTCGATGCTACGCGTCGTCAACTGAACGGAGAGTTCTTGTTCGCCGGTGAGAAGCGTACAGTCAGCGGGGAGGGTAACGGACCTCTGTCATCCACCCTGGCTGCTCTGCACCAGCAGATCAGCGGTACGCTAGCCATTAGGGAGTATTCCGAGCACTCGATTGGTGAGGGTACGGAAGTGGTAGCTGCGTCGTATGTGGAACTGGTGTATGAGGCACCTGGACAGAAGAAGAGGTCTGCGTGGGGTATTGGGACTGATACGGATATCACAGCGTCGGGTATCAAGGCCGTTCTGAATGCGGCGAGCAGCTTGGATGTCGTAGTACTGAAGGCTGTGAACGGTCACTAGGAGGGAAGAATAGTCAAAGAAAGGAAAGTATATAAAAAGCTGTATTATGTACATGGAATTTGAAATATCTCGTGTGACTGAGGTGATGAGGCAGACAGCAGGCGCTCAAGCGCGCAGGCTCGGAGGCGAAGGGAATAAAGTGGGCGGAGTCACGAGTGGACAGGTTGACGGAATAGCAAAGTTGCCACTCTGATCCATCTCTAAATCCAAATAAGGATCCCAGCTTAACTGCTTCGATCGACCTACCCACTTCACCACAACTACCATGCCCACGTCTCCAGGCCGCACCCCGCGGTATACCCGCGACTCCAATAACATGGCCAGCTCACGTACCCTTGGAGCATCATTGTCTAGTTCCCGGCCATTCCTCAATATGATCAACCCCATGACGTCGCGTACTTACCAAGGGTACATACGCGCTGACCAGTCGCCCGTAGAAGAGGAGAACGAGCTCGAAGAACAGGATCTCGGATCTGGTGGGCGGAGTCGAGGGAGCGGCTCTGGCACTAGTAAAGCTGCGAATACGAATATCAACACGAGTGGGAGGACAAAGGAGAAGGAGAAAGAGAGGAAGGTATCTTGGGACGCAGGTGCTCCGGAGACGAATACTCTACGACCGAATATCAAACGAGACGGTGAAGATAAGAGGGAGGACTCATCAGACGACGAGGTGCCGCAGAGTTTTATAATCGAAACCCCGACTTCGAGAGTGAATGCTGCATTCAGCAAGGCTGCGTCATCCTCCAAGGCGAAAGGGAAGGGTAAAGCCAAAACTTCAGATACTACGACTACTCCTGCAGGCCAGCAGCGTGGTCAACCGTTGTATTCTGTTGCTGGGAGGAAGATACCCCCGACAGGGCCTATACTCCCGATCTCCGTGCAAGACAAGAACTTGAATATCCCACCGAGACCTTCCGAACTGGATGAAGAGGAACACCGAGCGGTGCTTTATGCGTCGGGCGCTTCTAATTCTGGAGAGAGTAGTGGGACGGGAGGTGGAAGGCGGCAGCCAAAAGGCACCATGAGAGGATTGGATGCATATGAACGCGCATTGTGGAATTGGGTCAATGTGTATAACTTGGATGCTTTCTTGCAAGAGGTCTATTACTATTATGAGGGGAAGGGGATCTATAGTATTGCCCTCGCGAGGGGCCTGAATTTACTGTTGGTTCCTGCCTTTTGGGCTTTTGGTTATCTTGTGTGCTGACGTATTTTGTGACAGGACAGTGGGCTTCGTTATCGGATTCTCGACGTTCTTGCTGGGATGTGTCGATTATTCGAAGCTACGGCATGAAAGTGCAACAGGTCTTTCTGAAGTTATCGTTGATAAATGCGTGTCCAAGTGTGTGCTTTTCCCTTGTCTCTTTTCTAGTGCTCATGACTTTTCTTTGCAGGTTTTCGGGGCTAACATTCCTCTTCTTCCTCCTTTTCCTCGCATTCTACATCTGGCAAATCATCTCATTCATCCTAGACGTCCACCGCCTCATCGATATGTACAACTTTTACACGCACCTCCTCAAGATACCCGACGTAAGTTGCACAACCCAATCATGTTCCCTTCGTTTTACTTAAACCTCTCAGGCCGACATCCAAACCATCTCCTGGCCAGAGGTAGTCCGACGCATAGGCGCGATCCGTGAAGAAAATCCTATCACTGCCCTCTCCTCAAAGAACGCACGCGGGACCAACGACACAACGACGGCCAAACTCGACGCACATGACATTGCGAACCGGATCATGCGACAGGAGAACTACCTCATTGCCCTGTTTAATAAAGAGCTTTTGGATTTGCGTGTGCCATTGCCAAAACCACTGAGGAGGTTCGTGCCGGAGGAAAAGGGAAAGGGGAAGGTGTTGACGCAGGCACTAGAGTGGAATTTGAGGTTTTGTTTGATGGATTATTTGTTCGACCATCATGGGAGGGTGAGGAAGGTGTTTTTGAAGAGTAAGAATAGGGTAGTACTTATTGAAGGGTGAGGCTTTTTCGTCGTATTTTGTCAGAATGGATCTAATGAATGTGATGGCTAGGTTGCGTCGGAGGTTCATCTTCATGGGTATTTTGAACGCCATTTTTGCACCGTTCATTGTATTATATTTGATCATGTATTCTTTCTTTCGATATTTCGAGGTGAGCATCTTGTACGTCTTTTTTTCGTGACCATATTGACGGTTTGGTGCACATAGGAATATCGCAAAGACCCTTCATCCATTGGTGGACGGAGATATACATCATACGCCAAGTGGAAGTTCCGCGAATTCAACGAGCTCCCACATTTCTTCACGCGGCGGTTAGACGAGAGCTACCCCATTGCGAACATCTACATCGGACAATTCCCAAACGAAAAGATATCTCTCATCATGAGGTATTCCGGCTATGCTTGATTCATCTCTGCTCTAACTGACAAACGCTATCTAGATTCGTATCCTTCGTCGCTGGAGCTTTCACCGCTGTTCTCGTCCTCGCCTCAGTCATCGACCCAGATCTCGTTCTCAAATTCGAAATCACACCTCACAGAACTGTTGCGTTCTACTTGGCTTTGTTTGGTGGTATCTTGACGGTGGCGAGGGGAATGATTCCGGAAGAAAACAGGGTGTTTGACCCGGAGTTGCTGATAACGGAAGTGATCACTTACACGCATTACATGCCTGAAGAGTGGAAAGGACAGCTGCATAGCAAGAAGGCAAGTAACGTCCACCTTGTCACGGCACGAGGACTAATTGGTGTGATTCTCATAGGTCCACCAAGAATTCGGAGAGCTCTTCGCGATGAAGGTCTTAATTTTCGCGCAGGAGTTGGTGTCAGTTGTGCTTACGCCGTTCGTGCTATGGTTCTCGTTGCCGAATTGTGCGCCGGCAATCATTGACTTTTTCCGCGAGTTTTCGGTGCATGTGGATGGAAGGGGTTATGTGTGTAGTTTTGCAGAGTTCAACTTTGAGAGGCATGGGAATGTCAAGGTACGTTGGGTGCACTCTACGAGTTGGACAAAGTGTTAACCTCTGTGGTACAGTTCGGTGCGCCAACGCCAGCGAATGACAAAAAGATGATTTCCAATGAAGGAAAGATGGAGAAGAGTTTCTTGAACTTCAAGGTATGGACATTCACCCGGCCCTGGCAAGAACATCTGATAGTTAACAGATACTTTTTTGCAGGCCGCCAATCCCGATTGGAACCCTACCGATCCTTCCGGCTCATTGTATCTAAGTCGAATAGCAGACCTGGCTGCAACTGGTACGGCAGGCAGTGCACTTCCTTTCAACCCTCGCGATCCACATAATATCTCAAACCTGTACCGCCGGAGACACTTTGCAACACAGCCGCCGCATCAACCTATCCCAGGACCTTTCAATGATCATGTACATTTTGTCACTTCGCCGCCGCCACCGCATGTTGGGCTTTCGTCGTCGGTGTCGATACATCTGCCTGGTGAGGAGGGTGCGAGTGGAGGTGGGAAGACATTGGCGGAAAAGGCGCAGGAGTATGATTGGGCACTGAAGCAGAGTCAGAACATGGCTGCTGCGAGGAGGAAAGGGATGGGTACGTCTATGTTGTTGGCTGGGTCAGCTGCTGGACTTGGTGCGGCGTCGGTGTATAGTGCTGCGAGGGCGGCAGATTTGGCCAAGACTGTTGTGTTGGAGGATTCACAAGTTGACGCGGCAGTTGTGCCTGAGGGTGAGAGTGAGAAGAGGGGTGGTGGTGGTGAGAGTGGGATTGCTAATGAAGACGGGTTGATTGGAGGGAGTGGGCTGGGACTTGGAGAGTCGTATGTGGATGGAGCGAAAAGGGAGAGAATGGGGTATGGGGATGGGCAGGATGGAGGGCAGGATGAGGATGGTGAAGAGTTCTTGGAGGATGGTGGAGTTTTGGCGTTGCTTGCGCAGATATATGGGAGACGAGAGGGACCTGTGAGAGGGATTTGAGATGGACATATATACCTCTGCATTGATTGCAATTTCTTGTGTTTTCAATAGACGCATTTTACATGTTTAGTGGTAATAATGA
>JAEUWO010001120.1:0-31877 GCA_018524685.1 Podaxis sp. MADm22 | reverse complement strand
TGTACTGCCGATGGCAAGTATACGCGTAAGCGTTATGCTGATTCATTCCTCAACACGAACTACTACAAGAAGGAGAGTATTTAAGACTACCTACGGAGGCAATCTGTATACTACAACCGACACTAGAAGAGACGTTAGAGCTACGTGGTCCAATACAGACAAAGAGTAAGAATAGCCCAGCTAGAAGTAGTGGAGAAAGTGATAAGACAACATTGTATGAAAGAGTACGATGTAAGGCCGAAAGCAAATAGGCTGAAAGGTTTCACCGTAACAGATGTGGTGAGTAACTCGCAAAGATTCTCTGCGTCTGGGATCTCATAACGTTCTGTGTTCGCAGTTTAACCTTGGCCTTGCTTGACGTACCTCGATTTATTACCGTCCCCTCTGCTTTACCCCATTTATGATAGCACCTAACCCATATAGATTCTCATGTAACAACGTCGGTTCGCCGGATTTCGACCCACAACCTATAAGTTTGTGAAGACGAAAAGCCAGCGCAAAGGTCCATAGATGGAAAACATTCCTATTCATAGAGAAATAGGCTGCCGCATACTCTGTATCAAACTCACACAGTGAGGATAGTCTATGGTGTTCAAAAAAGATAATTTAAAACACTTTACCCACTATTATGTCTAGGTTCTCACTGGTTCGGAGTTTAGGGAAAGCGCATATTCTTGATTACTGAAGTCAACCAAGGAAAACCAGTTGGCAAACCGGATTGTTACATGCCAGCCGATCCGCGAAGCAGAAGAGCACTGATTGGACTGGAAACAAGGCCAGCCTTGTGTGTAGGGACGACGGTTCGTTTGCGCCTGGATAGCGCCTCTCACTAATGATTCGGGACCCGATGAAGGAAGAACGATGAAGGGAGCAAAGCGTACGGAAAGTGTGAAAACTCGGATACAAAACAAGACTGATACACATTTCAAGCAAATTTAACGTGAGGTAGAATGTAAAAATTAAAAAGGGCAGTCAGTGAGTCGGGCGTGTCAAAGTGTTGAGGAAAATGAAATCTTTTAAAAGAGGTATTCGGTGACGGATCTAAGTAATATACCGGCCCTTCGTATATGTCGTGGACACAGCCGACGACTTCATAGCATGAATACGCCCTCCTTTGTAGCATTTCGACAGGTAATCTTACCCTCCTTTTTTTATCATTCAACAACTTGTAGCACGGTATTCGGTCGCAGTCCGCGACTCTAGCAGTAATACCAGTGCAGTCTATAGGACAACAGATGTAAGGCGCAATGTAATGTAAGGGTAATATGATAAAACACAACTGAAGGCAAGGGAGAGCGTTCTGAATGCCCCAAAAGGCACATGGCGCTCTGGCTGGCCTCAGGCATTATCCACACCAAAACCAACTCGTACACGGTGACCTAAAGGGGGTAAGTTTGGTGCCCTTTTTTGATTACGTACAAATTAAAAGGACCCAAGGTCAATACCTTGGTCTCCGAAGATGGGTCTGCATGCCTCGCTGATTTCAGGTTATCATCCGTGATGGACGCTGACGGCGTTCCTAGATGGACATCAATGGAGACGATGACGGGAGTTGAAGGTACAGTGCGTTGGACCGCCCCAGAAATGCTGGGGGATGAAGAGGGTAGCGGATCGTTGCAACCAAGCTTCGCCAGTGATGTTTATTCCCTTGCCACTGTTATGATCGAGGCAAGTGTGTCACTAACGATGGTATGCCCCGAGTTGGCGCCCCCTCCCCTGCCTGGCAACGTGAAACTAGACTCGAGTGGGCCGCTATTGGGTGGGTGGGTCCACTCGTGAGTGTCAGGCCACTCGGAAACGTTCACGGGTACTGCATAGACACTTCGGTGCAGTCATCGGGTGCAGTGGGTGGGAGCAAAACGGGAGCTGGCGAGGCCAACGTGCCGCGCCTCGAGTCGGTCGAGGTGGAGGAAAGAAAGGCTACTTAGAGTATGACTGTGACGTTTGCTCACAAAGACCACGCTCTGCGCGCTTTCCCCGTGCCTCGCCACTCTGCAGATCACCAATATATGGACCTTCCAGGATCAAGTAGATAAGATAAGATGGGACCTTAACCCCAGCAGTTCCGTATAGAGGTGTTGGTGGGTTGCAATATGCTATGATGACGGAGGAGCAGCAACAGAGGACGGACCTAGTCGCCTACCATTTCTACACAAAGCTCTTCTCTGTTGTGCACGACGCTCGCGTCACAAACAACTCAGACGATTCAGACCACCTCAAGCCTGACAAATGGGTCAGTTCTTTGCCTCTCACACTGCGCTATAGCTTCTGACTCGACGCAGTTCAACCTCGAGTCGCCAGACCCTCACCTCTTCTCCAAGGATGTCCGGGATTTCTACGAGTCTATCACGCGCAACACACCGCCGTCCCATGAGCTAGAAGTCATCCTGACCATCCCCGAGCTTGCACCAAACCAGGCCCTCGTCTACCTCTCCTCCGACTCGAGTCCGATACGCGTTGAGCCAACGCCAAAGGCCATTCTGTTGGAAGTGTGGACAGTCACTCTCTCTGGTTCACAGAACCAAGGGGTAACACCGCCCTCGGTGTACAAGCATGGCGTCGCACTTTTCCGGAGCATTTACACCCTCCTCCGCACCCTCCCCACATGGACTCTCTGCAAGCGCATTCGCCGACATACCGGTGGTCGTGCTCGCAAAGGTGCTTTCTCCATTTCACTCCGTCCTCGCCCTCCGAACGCACACACACACGACACCGTCCTCGCCTTTGATCAACAACGCTTCCAGTCTGTCCCCCTCATCCCAACTCTAACCCAAAACTTTCCCCCCATTCAACTCCCCCCTGGCAGTCTCGAGTTCTCCGTCACTTACCTCGCCACGCCGCATTTCCAAATCAACACGCTCGGGTCACATTTATCAAGCAGATTCATTTCCGCCTTTAATATCAGTGAAGGCTTCCTCCCCACACCCGAAAATTCTACGTCGAGACACGGGGAGAGGTTGACGCTTCCTTCGAAGATAAGTGAGTTGCCCAGGAGTTCACCTCGTGATCCATTGGCGAGGCTGAGAAAGGAGAATGTGAGTGTAGTAAATGTTGCCTTACCGTCGCCTGCGGACTCACCTCAGCGCAAGCAGTCGTTGAACTCGAATCCGTTGGCTGCGAGCCCGATTGTAAGCCAAGGGTCCGAAGAGGAGATATCGGTAGATTTACCATTCGAAGAGGCCATCATAAACCTCCTGCAAACGCAAGTTCTTGGCTCCAAGCTGAACTATAAAACCCTGTTGGAGATGAAGGGGACCAGTGCGCAGAGGATCCTTAATATATTTCAAAAGGTAGTGAGAAATATTGATTACAGAAAGATAACAAGCTTAGCTTTCACCCCAGCTGTTGGATTCTCCTGATATGGTCGATGATCTGGCTCGACGGTCGATTCTGATGGCCCTCCTACGACTATCTGCAGCATGTGGACTCTATCCCCAGCAATTGAAACTCGACGACATTCAGCGCGAACTTTCGCCTGTGACAGCCGGTCAATTTGGGGAAGTATATAAAGGGCAATATAAAGGTCAACAAGTTTGTGTCAAAATCTTCAAGCTGTATCAACGGTCGCACATCGATCACTTGAATAAGGTGCGCCTGAACCTTTCTTGGTATATATCAACAATTCGCTTATACGTTGTAGCACTTTTCGCGTGAGGCTATTGTTTGGGGTCAACTGAGTCATCCCAATGTATTACCGTTCTATGGAATCTACCACATCCTCGACCCTTATCCTCGGATTGGACTCGTGTCCCCCTGGATGTCAAACGGGAACCTGCCAGAATACTTGGCCGCACATCTGGATAAGCCGCGGTTGCCATTCGTTAGTATTATTGATTTTCCTGCGTGAGATGCCAACTTATAAACTTGGAAGGTTCATGACGTTCTTGCCGGCTTGCAATATTTACATCAAAACCAAATCGTACATGGCGACCTGAAAGGGGTAAGCTTGATACTCTGTTTTTGGCTCGATAAATGGTTGAAACGACTCAAGCTCAATATCTTGGTCTCCGAAGACGGGTCTGCGTGCCTCGCAGATTTCGGGTTGTCCTCTGTGATGGACGCTGACATTCTTAGATGGTCTTCGCTGGAGACAATGACACGAGCTGGAGGTACGGTGCGTTGGACCGCTCCGGAAATGATCGAAGGTACAGAGGAAGGTGGTCCGTTGAGACCGACCTTCGCGAGTGATGTTTATTCCCTGGCTTCTGTCATGATTGAGGTAAGTCTAATACTAATGCCACCGAAGTCGTCAATATGGATCTCTTCGCGTAGATATTCACTGGTCAAATACCGTACTACGAATATCCTCGAGATCTCACTGTCTTGTCAAAGGTCAACCGCGGAATCCGGCCGACGAGGCCAGGACACGAGACAGCACCCGAGCTTACAGACCACATTTGGGCAATTATGCAAGATTGCTGGAGAGATGTGCCGAGTGACCGACCGACGGTGGATGAAACTATTGAGAGACTTCTGGAGGATGGGCCACCGCTACCGCGGCTACGATCAGCGCAGGCACAACTTAGGAATAATATCTCTGCTCAGCGTAATAGCAAGCTTTCTGTGTCGGATATAGGATTCTTGTCGGATACGGTGAGTGACTTGCAGAGATTCTCGGCCTTTGGAATCTCATAACATTCCGTGTTTGCAGTTTAATCTTGGGCTTGGTTGATGTACCCCCATTTATTACTGGTCCTCTCTGCTATAACGCATACCTGTAGTAGCCCATAACCCATCATAACCCATAGAATTCTCGTGTAACAGCGTTGGCTCGCGGGAGTTTTGACCTACGACTCATGAGATGAAAAACCGTGGTGCCGTGGCCAGTATGTATATGGCGAAGATTCCCGTTCGTAGAGTAGTAGCTGGAGTATATTGTGTAACAAGTTCAATAAAGGATGTGGGTAGTTTACTGGAGGTGAAGGTCCGTCAAAGAGGGCATGAGTGGCACGCCTGACGAGGGACGAGCGAGGTGTAATTTCTCGTCCGAGTGCCACGAGACAGCCCATAGCTAAGTAACTGCCGTACACTACACCTGTTCACTATCTATCTACCTATACATCGAATTCTCGCGTCGCTGCATTGTCCCTCCGTTTCTATTCATCTTCACAAACCCACCCACCCATTTCCCGTTTAACCACGAACCTTGGCACAGGCGATCCGACACGCGCTTCGGGGTGACCTGACCGTGTTCTTCCTCGACAAATCCTTTCCGCGGACTCGTGAAATAGCCCTCAATATGTGTATCTTTCAGTCTGGGTACCTCGCCTAAATCAGCACAATGGTTAAATAAGAGCACAGCTGTTCTGTCTGGAGGGAGGTTGAGTGATTGTTGCTGCAGGATATTGGGTGAATGGTGTAGAGGCTTGAAGAACATTTTCGGCAAGGGGTACAGGGACTGCAGTGGCACTGAGCCATTGACTTTATCGGGGATCTCACTGTTCTTCTTGTGAATCCATCCTGGTGTTTCTTCAATTATGGGATTTCTTCGACGAGGCTGACCAGTACACTTGATGTGACGAGGTGCTATGAGTTAAGGCAGACGCGAGTGTAGTGGCCTTGGTGGATTGATGCCTTGAGGACTAATGCATTTTCTCGCCCGGGGAGGCCACATGTCGTGCTGTACTTCTTATCAAAGCATGGCGACAGTTTGCGCCCGATTGGGGGATAATCGCGGACATTGCTAGCCGACCCGCGTGGAAGGTTGAATGTTGGGCGCTACTGCAAGTCCGGAACGTCGAAATATCATAGACGACCCCGGCAAGATCGGTTATGAGTGGACAGCACCTGTGGTGGCTGCTGGACTATTTGAGGCTCCCTTGATTGACCAGCTGGTCTGATCTGCATGTTGCGTTCGGAGTTGTGATGGCGCCAAGGGTGAATATATAATGGTGTTATGCACNCATGTTGCGTTCGGAGTTGTGATGGCGCCAAGGGTGAATATATAATGGTGTTATGCACTTCTTCAAGAAAAATGTTCGAGCTATGCAACGGCGGATGAGAATGCATCTTCCCGTCGTGGAGAGTGCACTCCATTTACTGGGTGCCAAAGTTATTGATTCTGGGGCGATGTCGTAACTACATGAAGAGTTGAAAAGAGAGGGGCGGAGTGATGCATGCACAACTCTGAGCCAGAAATACTGCCGTGACTATGATCGTTGAAGCGTCGGCATGTCGGAAGTGATGTTGAGGGAACCTTGATGCTGAATTACCTTCACAGCGGACAACAACTTTTTCCATGCACCTTCCATTAGTGGAGATGATACTGGATTTGTTAAAATCGGAGGTGACGGCGGATCAGGTAGATAAGATAAGATGAGACCTTAACCCCGGTGAGTTTCCGTATATAGGTGTTGGTGGGTTGCAGTATGCTATGATGATGGAGGAGCAGCAACAGAAGACGGACCAGATCGCCTACCATTTCTACACAAAGCTCTTCTCTCTCGTACACGACGCTCGCGTCACAAACGACTCGAACCACCTCAAGCCTGACAAATGGGTCAGTTTCCCCCTCTCTTCTACCCTCTCCGCACACCTCCTGACTCGACCCAGTTCAACCTCGAGTCGCCAGACTCTGACCTCTTCACCAAGGATGCCCGCGACCTCTACAAGTCCATCACGCGCAACGTGCCCCCGCCATTTGAGCTAGAAGTCATTTTGACGATCCCCGAACTCGCGCCGAACCAAGCTGTTGTGTACCTCCCTCCCGACTCGAGTCGGGCACGTGTTGAGCCTACGCCAGAGGCTATCGTGCTGGAAGTGTGGACAGTCACCCTCTCTGGCTCGCAGAATGCGGGGGTAACACCGCCTTTGATATACAAGCATGGGATGGCGCTGTTCCGGAGCATTTACACTCTCCTCCGCACCCTCCCAGCATGGACTCTCTACAAACGCATTCGCAGACGCACGGGTGGTCTCGCCCGCACAGGTGCCCTCTCCATCTCTCTCCGTCTCCGCCCTTTGCACACACACAACACCGTCCTCGCCTTTCATCAACAGCCCTCTCCGTCCCTCCCACCCATCCCAACCCTAACCCAAAGCTTCCCTCCCGTCCAACTCCCTCCAGGCACTCTCGAGTTTTCCGTCACCTACCTCGCCACTCCCTATTTCCAGATTGACGAGCTAGAATCGGTGTTGTCAAGCAGGTTCATCTCTGCCGACCTTAATGCAGGCGAAGGTTTCGTTCCGACACTCAACAAGTCCACCTCGAGACCGTCACATTCACCTCCGTCGATATCCACGCGCAGTCCAGCAAACAGGTCTCCAATGGCGATTCAGAAGGAGCCGAACGAGAGTATCGCGGAGAGATTCATCTTGCCTTCAAAGATGAGTGGGTTACCTGGGAGTTCGCCTCGCGATCCGTTGGCGAGGTTGAGAAAGGAGAGCGTGAGTGTCAACACCACCTCACCGTCACCTACGGGGTCGCCACGTCAACGCAAGCAGTCATTAAACTCCAATTCATCCCCTACGAGCTCCGTTGTAAGCCAGGGTCCATTCTTGTCGAACAGCACAGCCGTCGGGTTCCCCACTACAACCACCACACCCGCCCAAGGCACAACGAGCACAACCAGTCCATTACCCATCCGCAGACCAAACCTAAACCCATTCAAGAGCAACACAATCTCATCCCCATCCAATTCCTCACCTTCCATATCCCTACGTTCAAATGTCAACATCCCACCCTCGGCAAACTCGCCACTCTCAACGACAAACCCACAACTCCCCGTTCCACTTCCACTTGCCGGTCAACAGCCATCATCCGTATCCAGCACACACTCGATTCACACACACCTCCGCCATACCTCTGTCAGTGGAACGGGGACACCCACACGTGCACCGCCGTCTCCGATTATCCCGTCTGGTGCGCATCCGTTTGTGGAGAGGGAGAGGAGGGCGAGTACTTTGTCGACTATGAGTATGGGTGATCGGGAGCGGGCTCTCTCGAATGCTGGTGCTGTTGGTGGCGGGGAAGGAGCTGTGACAGGGACTGGGACTGGGACTGGGACGAGTCCGGTGCCTATGCCGACGAGGAAGAGGTATTCGAGTTCGTTTGGGCATAGATATACGGGGAGTGTGGGTTCGAACCAGGGTGGGGCTGCTGCTGGCGCTGCTGGAGGGACCGGAACTGGAGGTACGAGTGCTGGGGCTGGGAGTGGACCGGGGAGTGCGGCTGGGAGTGCTGGGACTGGTGGTGGTGGTGGTGTTGGTGGAGGAGGGAGACCTGCGACGCCGGATGTAGGTCCAGGTGGGGCTAAACCTGTGAGTACCAACGTTCAATTTCCTTCATCCTTCCTTTGAATCCCTCGGTCGAGTGATCGGGGCCTTTCCCCGGGCGATGATCGTGCGCGGGAATCATTCCAGCCATCACCCTTGGCAGTCAACTTTTATCAAACTTCCTCCCCTAACTATTCCATTCACTAAACCCGCTTTCTCCATACACAGTCGTACCTATCCACAAACCCAGACGAAGACGACATATCCATATTCGTACAAGAAATCGACGCACGTAAACCCCTCATCGGACGCGCAAGGGAATACACATCCACACACCCAGACCCACACTCGCCGTATTCACCGATATCACCCTCACGACCGTACTCCAGAACACATTCACGTTCAAGATCCCATTCGCGTACGCGTACTCAACCTAGTGCCTCTAACCCTTCCGCTGCTCCTAGCGCTGCTGGCGGTGCCGGTAGTAGCGGTAGCCCACCAAATCCAGTTATCTACGGACCGAGGGAACGAGAACCGTTGGGGAGGTTACCGGGTATAGGATTCGGGTTGGCCGGGATCAGTAATTGGGCGACGTATGGACCTGAAGGTGATCATGAAAGGGTAGGAGATGAGGAGGATGAACGTGAACGGTCTCGATTCGCTGGACGGTATGCTACCACTTCAGAGGCAAGATCTCCATTGTCGCCGGTACCGACGTCGAGTTCGCCTGCGGCGTCGCCTACGTTGTTGCAGTTTAGGTATCATCAGCAGCGGGAGAGGCAGAGGAGGGAGGTTTCGCCGCCTACTATTGGGGGTGGTGGGAGGAGGACGTCGAGGGATGCTGGGGGGTTGAAGACGATGCCTGTTATTGGTGCTGCTGGTCAGCCTACGACTACGACTACGACTATTACTACAACGGCCTCTTCCCCTCCTTCGACAGCCACGACGACTACGACTACGACTTCGACTCCGAGTCGTCCAACCACGTCTACGGCGACGAGAGACGCACACGAGTTATCCGTATCCCCAACTTCGCCCGCGCGCGGGCCGATGTTGACGAGTCAGGAAGAGGTGGGGGAGAGATTGAGGAGGATGAATGAGGTGTTTTTGAAGAGTCTTGAGGGGATAAGTAGTGGGAATGGGGAGAGGGAGAGGAGGAGGAGGATGAGGGAGAGGGAGAGGGAGTTGGAGAGGGAGCGGGAACGTGAGAGGGAGAGGCATCGGCAGGAAGAGGAAGAGGAAGATGGAAGGAGGGCGGGGAAACAGAGGGAGGTGGGTAGTGTTGAAGTGGAGGGGGAGGAGGGGGATAGTGCGAGGAGGAGGAACTGGGAGGTTGAGAGGGAGAGGGAACGGAGGTATTTTTATGGGTATGATGATCGAGCTGGGTTGGGACTTGGGTTTGCCTCGGGTGGTGCTAGTGCTAATGCTGGTGGTAGTGGTGGTGCGGGTACTGCTAGTGGTCAACCCTCGGATCCGCCGCAATCGCCTTCGCAGTTGTCGTTAACGGGTGCTGCTCCCGTCGCTGCGGATACTACCGGTACTATGAATCCTACGAACCCGGCACTGCATCCCTTTCGGACCTTGCATTCACGATCGGGCAACGCAAGCGGGAGCAGCTCGACTTCCATCTCCGCATCCAACTCCAACTCGGCCTCAGGCTCGGGTTCCGGATCTGGCTCTGGCTCTGGATCATCAGGTATCAGAAGAGGGGGACGAGGGGTATACGGGCCAACCCTGCCCGGGGATAGGGATGGTACCACCACCAATAACGACGCGGCGGGAGAAGACCCCGGAATTGGGATCGGAGTCGGTCTTGGACTCGGACTGGGGCTCGGACTCGGACTTGGGGGTGGCGGAGGAGGAAGTAGCACGACGAGTATGTACAGTCAGGGATCGGAGGAGGTTATTGGGAGGATGGAGTTTGAGATGTCGGGTGGGGGGTCGTTGTATGATAGAGAGAGGGAGAGGGAGAGGCAGCATGGGATTGGGAGTAGTCGGTTTCGGAGGTTTTGAGGAGGACAGGGAAGAGGGGGGAGAACGAGAGCGAGAGTGGGTGGAGGGGAGCGAGAGTGTTGTGTTTGGACGGGTTGGGGAGATGGGAGTGGTTGAGGAGGAACGAGAGGAGGAGGAGGAAATTACTCCTGTTATGCGTGTTTTGGATGAGTTGGGGAGTAGTATTGAGTTTAGCGGTGGGAGTACGATTGATGCTGGGTCTGTTGGGTCTGATGAGGGCGTTGGTCGAATGGATAATGCAAGAGGAGGGGATTCGGTTACGCTCGCGGAATCTAGTGCGCGACAGAGGAAGGTGTCCTCTACCCATCTCAATGTTCCTTCACCTTCCCATTCCCGATCACATCCACCCCTAAGCTCGCATACACAACCACGGACGTATTCGCCAGCACATTCCGAGTTGCTCAGGATCCACCAACGTCATTCATCGTCCCATTCCTCTCGTGCACACTCGGTCACGTCGTCTCCAACATCTTCGCCTAAAGCTCGGTTGAAACGGATAGAAAGTGAGAGAGATAGTCGCAGGAAGGAAGAAACGGTCAAGTTGAAGCGGAGGACGAGGGTTATGAGTGGTGCCGTTGGTGCGCTCGTGCTTGCCGTTGCGGGATGGAGGATTTTTGGAGGTGGTGTTGCTGGTGGTGTTGATGGTACTGCTGGAGGTGGAGGTGATCTTTGATTTGCGTGGTCTTTGCTCCTGATAATGGTTGACTCTCATGGCATCCCTTGTTCTCGTTTCTTGTTCTGTTTCTTGGTTCTCGGAGCCCACCTGGGCTTTCTTTGTTCTTCCTGTTTCCCTAATCCCCGGTCATTGATACCAACCCGGACCCCACTCCTCTCTCACTCCCAATTTCCTTGACAATGACACTGCTCTTGTCCCACATTTCTTGCTGGTGATGGCACACGTCTCCGTATTATGCAGTTTATTATATGATACTCCCATGGCTGCCCCCTTTTTTTGGTGCATTATGATATTATGCAATGTCTTTTTGTTTTGTGAGACATTACCTTTTTTTTTACCGTGTTAATACAATGCATGCACGTAGTGATTAACGATGCCATAGTTACTTATGGGCTCGGTTGTACTTTGGTTTTATGTATGATAGACACCTCAGTGCTTTTTTTTTTATCGATGCGGATATGTTTGTCGTGCGAGGGCGGATTGAGATCAAAGACTCTTTATATCAACCTTATCCGGTATGAGTTGCTATTCCGGGGCTTTGCGGTTCGCCTAGAGAGAGGTGAGTTGCGGGCGGACTTGGGCATCTGGGCAATGCACGTGTCAGTGGTCTACTAGTAGCAGATGAATATGTCATAGCCTTTTTTTTTTTCCTTCAACAATTTATTACGCGGTGCGTGGTGGCAGTCCGGGGCACTAGCTGTAGCTAGGCGAGGTTTGGAATACATAAACATACAATAGACCGGTCAGAGCGCAGAATCCCGGCGAGTATAGGGTGAACGAGGGCGCTCGTGAGAGAAAGGAGAGAGGGCGTAAAATCCCGTTTGGGCCAGCACGTCCATGATGGGGGGGCGCGAAATCGAAGCGATTCGGGCACTCGTATAAGCGAGAGAAAAGGAGAGAGGAGGAACGTAGAATCCCGTTTGGGCCACACGTTCGTGATCGATGGCGTAAGTTCAGGAATGACTGAGGCACTGGGGAAATGAACATAGAATCCCCGGATGTCACAGCCTT
Source organism: Podaxis sp. MADm22 (assembly GCA_018524685.1). Lineage (NCBI taxonomy): Eukaryota > Fungi > Basidiomycota > Agaricomycetes > Agaricales > Agaricaceae > Podaxis > Podaxis sp. MADm22. Next base: position 19,963 of record JAEUWO010001120.1, on the reverse strand, counting down.
CTGATCGTCTCATAGCCCTCCTCGACACTCAACAGGGGGTATAGGCTCAGCTCCAAGGGCGTATCACCAAGTTCTACTCAGGCAGTGGCTGGTTCGTTGTTTGACACGATCGAGACGATACATACGCTGTCGGCACAAACTGGAGATCGGCCTTGTTTTCAGCCTACCCCTGGTTGGCGTAGAACTGTCGCAAGCACCGGCTGCCATGGGGTCTGCCTTCCCCCAGCGGTATCACAGTCGTACAGACGCTACGCGACGAAGTCCCGTCTACACCCAGATGCCAGGTTGTACAAGATAGAAGTGGCCGTCTGCGCCTGGCCGAGGACGCACCAGCTCCAATTCCTAGTCACCACACGGAGAACTTCCTTGATAAGTGATGCTTTTTCCCCCAATCCAAATTGTGAAAATGCCGGACTGAGGAGACCCGGCCCCCCCCCCCCCCGAGCCCGGCGGCAGTGCATAGTCTGGTGGAAGGAGAATGGGACTAGTAATGTATTTTTTTGATTCAACCATCTATTATGAGGTGCATGATGGCAGTCCGCGGCTCCAGGGGAACGCAGAATCCCGTTGGGACCACACGTTCTTGATGAGGACACGGACCGGGAGAAGTTCGGGGACTAGTAGCGTGATGGATCTCGTCTGGTAGACACGCTTGGGCGGATTCCGAAAAATTGCAAAGGCCGTGCTTGCATTGTGCTTCGCGCTTCCATCACCCACGATGACATTTTAGTGCATATTAGTCTATTCTAGCACAAGGTGACGAGACGAGTCCTGCTTGAGACAGACATTCTAGGCTCTTCTGATGTCTCGTACGCACGACGGTTCCTCAAATAGAGCATAGAATATCCACTCGATTACTTAAGTTGATCGCCTTCATTGCTAGATTGGCTGAATGAAGACTGAAATTTGGTGGTCTTGCTTCACCTCTGCGGGACATCTGGCTTAGCGTACGTACATACCCAATCCAAAGTCCACGGCATAGGGAAGCGTTAAGCAGAGCAAGCCTTCCCCGAAGAAGCTCAATTAGCTGAAGCCGTCATGAGGACGTTAGGTTGTACCTGTAAGCGAACGCTCTAAGATCCAAAGCACCCATACGAACCGGATTTGTTCTGGCCTCCAGCAATTGTCAACAAGACCTCCGTCATTCTCGGAGCGAACAGTCTTAAAAGAACTTGAACTAGAACACGTGAGGCAGACTTACATTCCAGCTCTATCATCCAGTTACGGACTAGCGAAGAAACGCATTCCCCAGCAAAAAAACATCCCCTGTTCGAAGGCTGAATGTTTCAGGGCTCTTTCGGTGTACTCGGGACATGCACCAGTCTACCGTATACAGACCATATAGAAGCTGGGGTGCCGGAGCTCCGTCGCAGTTAGTAAGTCCGGGTTCCTCGAAAGCAACGCGCCTTCGTACATCTCAACATGGCAACGACAAGGAGTCCAAGCTGGATTAGGCTATCTGGGACTAACGACTGTGAGCGGGGGGTAACAAGAGCCCTATTCTCAGACCAGATCCGGAGTCGTTCGTGGTCGATAGGATTTCGACCGGCAGGCCTTTTATCAGGAAGCCTGATAAGTAACAAGGAAGTCTCAACTCCGGGTGCGACAAGCTTGACCATCCACATCAAACCGGGTGCCAGGTTTAGTGGCTGTCACTCTTGGCTATCGCGATAAGTAGAACCTAGTCAGACAAAAAGCACCTCCCCCCCATCTGATCAATAGTCGAACACATCGAAAAAGCCATGACACCATGAGGAAACGCGGCTCAGCGCTCGGGGTACAGTTTATGACCCACAGTCACACATAGCGTAACACAATGTTGATAAGAGAGTCTAACGTAGCTACAAATTCGACAAAGGCCTTGCTCTCACCCGGAAACGTGCTTTGTCCCACCCACAGCTATCCAGGAGCGATCCACTCGACAACGCCTTGCAAAAATAGCACATTAAAGTTCTAACGGATGCTTCGGGTCAGCAAACACGTTTTTCCCGCATTTTGGAACATCATTCCCCTTGATTCCAGAAGATGTAGGCCCCCAAATGCATCACCAACAGGTTCGCGTGGACAACCCCCTGTGTTCTTGCATCTCGTTGAACGAGCTAAGGTCCTTACTTACTTATCTTTATAATCGGTTTATGAAGCCTCTGCGCTTCAATCACAATGTTCCTATATCTTTCATCCAGGCCTGACTTCTTCAAGCATGCCACATCCCTCGTAAGCACGCTATTGCTTCCTGTGCTCTACTCACAGGGTGATATTCTAATTTACTCAGGGGTCTGATCAAGCGGATGCCACCAGAGGTGCTCGGGCATCTGTTTTGGACTACCATCACCAGTTTCAACACGTACATACCTTCCAGTTTTTACGCTCGACATGCCAACCTTTCTCCTTTGCGTAGAATCTGTCGGTTATGGGATTAAGTAGCTACCACCACCCCTCAGCTACGGGTCCGAATCTGCATTGATGCATCCGTACACACATCTCGTTATCCTCTGCCCGAAGTTATCGACATTTGGCTACAGAGGACGGGAACGAGGCTCCCCTTAACTAATCTAATCTCCATGCCCAGCGACGCCGGCTCAAGTCGCTTCCATTACACTCAAAGCGTTTTTGGCATGTTGTCGCGTCATATACATCGATGGCAGGAGCTCTGGTTTCACAGCGACGTCAGTGTATCTGGGTTTCCGATGAACCTATCTGCAGCTCGAAATCTGACAACATTGTCAATCGACGCGGGCCCTCTCGATGGTCAAGCTGCTGATCAGATGGGACCGGCATTTGACAAGTTTCGTGTTCGGCTTCGGGAACTCAACCTCGAAGGTACCACTTACGACTGGATCATGCAGTGGACTAGAATCTATGGTGTCCGCCTGGATCGTTTGGAGATTTTAAAACTAGAATACGAGGGCTGGATGCAAGGTGTACTGAACGTATTGTCAGACGCTCCCCGTTTGGTTTGGATAAGTGTTGATGCAGACGGACATTGGTCCCACTCCCCCGAATATCGAGTCTTTGACAGTACTCGAAGAGCCTCACTCCCCCGACTGCGCTACCTCCATCTCCATCTTCAAGACTCCAGCTTAGAGTGGTTCAGGCGGCTGGAGAAGAAATGTCTTCAAGTCCTCGATCTCACCACTACATGGTCCAGCTTACCCTTCAATGCACAGGATCAAACACCGCTCCTGACCTTCATTGAAGATTCCGAACACTCACTTCAGGACTGTAGAATCTCGACTTCATGGCTTTCATCCAGCTGGATAGCTATATTCTTCCCCAGTCCTCGGCTTATTGCAATGCTGTGTATTAGATTCGCAACATCTTGGTTGATAACGTTATAGTGCCTGACATCAATGCCGCCATTCCGCCTGCAGTCATGGAACGGCTGACATTTACACGCGAAGAAATGACCGGTAACTGTACCGTCGGGTGGGCTGTCAGGGGCCTTTTCGACAACCATCGAAATCACTAGCGTCACTACCCCGAAGCCGACTGCCACATGCTCCCCAAGCCTTTCCACTCAGCGCCCTGGGCCTCTCAGTTTATGGTCCAAACTCTTTCCTACTGGCATACCTTCTCATAGAGGCGAGGCCTCGCCGCCATGCCGTCACCTGTAAAGTCGAGATATCCCAGTGCCTGGGAATAACCACGGCCCGTCAATGTGAACCTTGGATCCTTTCTTCGACCCGGTTCCTCGACTCGACTTTTCCCTTACTAATCTTACGGTCCCCGTCTCCTCTTTTCTTTTTTATCGTTTATACATGCATTCCGATCAGACTTTTTACAATGGAATCTGTGACCACCTGCTCCAAGCAATGCAAATCGTGACTTTGCTTGTCGTCTTTTCGACTCTGGTGCCGGGGCGTGTCCATCTGTCACTATATCATTACCAATCAGCATCTCCATGCGTTACCCCATGTTATCAGTGTCGTGAAATCTGTCACAGAAGGCCGATGGGCACCGTGTTATCTGATAACAGGCCACTCTAACTCCAATCGTTTCGAGGTTCTTTCTAAGATGTCGAATATGGCCCCTGGACCCAGATGGAGGCGACAGCCAAAGGAATCACCATTAAACCGCAAACGTTAAACACTGGTATTTCCGAGACGTACACCGCTAAATATAGTACAAAGGAACAAACAAAGAAAAAGAGTAATCAGGTAACAAGCCCATATCGGTACAATAACTTCAGATCCCATGAAGCGAATAGAGTCACAGGAAAATCAATCAGGTCTGAATCTTCAATCCCTCCGCCTCTAGTTCCTGGAGAATCTTCCTGCCTTGAGTAATTTCCGGATCCTCCGTTGCCGACGGCTCGCATATCCCAATCCAAGACAGCTTAGGATCAATAAGCTTGATCACCCTTAAACTCCTCTCGCCATCTCCTTCTGCGCTTTCCCTCCACAACACCTGGATCACTTTGACGACCTGCAACCCATTGTAAACCGCCAACTCCATGCTCTCCAGCAACGGGCATATCCTCGTCAACAATATTGCCTCTAGGATCCCAATGACATTCGTATGATGCCCTCTCGGGAGGCAGACGTTTCGTAAACTCGGGAGCAGAGAGAGGATGCTAATGAGCTCCTGGGAGTTGATGCTGGTGCTTACACCAGTCCCCGGTCCAGGCGTGCGTTCAAAGTGTAGATGCTGGACATTGGGCGAGCGAAGGAAAAATGATTTAAGAGCAGCGCACGCCTCGTTGAAAGCAAGACCGTCTTTGGAAGACAGATCGAGGGATATCAGGGATGGGAGCGAGAGGAAGTCGAGAATACCGGCTTGTGTCTTCCATCCAGAGTCTCTGAAGTTTATAGAAAGCGTCTTCAAGTATGGCAGCTCCAGGAGAGGAAGATCAGGATCTGTAGTCGGCTCTAGGGCGATAGAACACGTCTCTAGTGACATCCGACAAGCATCAAGGATCATGTGAATCCAGGAGATGGGAAAGAAGAAGCGTGCCTGGATGATGGTGAGGCGTAAGACTCTCAGGTTAGCCCATGAGATGCCTAAGCCTCGTACGTGGACTGGGGGCCCCAGAATTAGTGTGAACTCTTCGAGCGGAGAGTCATGAAATAAGGGCTCTACGCTGAGGACAGAAGGCTGCTGGAAATCGGCGCATAGTGCCCAGAAGTCCAACAAATGCGGAAAGGCAGCGGCTGGTAGGTGCGTGAATAATCCTTCAAGGGCCTCGTAAGTGAGGTAAAGGTGTAGCCTGAACAAGCGGTTGCAGTACGGGAAGACGAATTCTTCCAGTGCGCGCAACGAGAACCTGCTCTCTTCCCTGTTCTCAATTGAGATAGGAAGAGAGCTGCCCTTCCCATCCGTCCGGCTTAGCCACTCCTTGAAAAGGGATCTGTGTTGACCGAGCTTGGTGCTGGTAATGGAGAATCTGGTCCAAAATATAGGGGTGGTGTGTATGAGCCAACGAAGTTGGCGGCAGATCTGACCAAGAATGAGGTGTTGACTCTTCGGCGTCGGCGGAACTTCAACAGCCTCATTTACGGGTAGGCAATACTGTAGAATTGTAAGCAGGATATCGTGGTTGAGTCTCAGCACTCTTGCGGCCTGTGTCGTGTGTGCGTCGCCAGGTGACACGGTCGAGTTAGTCGGATTCATGGCAGAAGATGATGCTTAAGTGTTAAAACGTGCTCGCTGATGGCGCAGCGGTGACGGTAATGAATCGGGGAGAGAAGGATGTCCGTGCCCAGCGACTTATTGTATAACTCATGTTATACAGTAGCCAAAGACTCGGAGGAAAGGTTAGAATCATCATGATAACGCAAGGAGTCGTGGGTGTTTATCGGCGAATCGCGGGGAACCTTTCCTGAAAGAGAAGAGTGGCCGAGAAAGATGCACCTAAGACAGGGTTGGGTGTGCGAAGACGATCAACGGATCCAAGGATTCTAAGTGATATCCGTGGAATTATCTTGCACGTGGAAATGGGTTCGGGGAGTGCTCAGCAGAATTTGCCTTGATACATGAACTGATTTGATATATAACTCGCATGTTGGGAGAGTAACTCCCGCCTCAAGTTTGGGGGGCCGAGAAAGCATGTTTCAAGCACGTTCATAATTAACAATAGAGAGTTGGAGTTACAGGCTTACCCAAACACACTGAAGCCACTGCCTCATGTCTGAAAAAAAAGGTGCTGCGGTCAACTTGTTGTTACCACTTAAAAACCATTCTATCCACGTGATGAAACGTTGTCACAGTTACCGACATACGCAAGGATGGCGTTTGTAGAGAATCATCAGAGGCCGATAGGCCCTTGACTGTATCTGACATTGAATCTAATTCACTCTGTCAATACACAGATTAATTATAGCCTTCGAACCACAAACTTGCCTTGTAGGATCGTACTTGCGATATACGCGCCTGAGAAACTCGTAATCCCCATAAGTCGCATAGACGTTTTGCGTGGCGTCGCTTTCATTCATATCGAGTGGTGCTCCGGGGACAGGTGGATTTCTTGACGTAAGGTATTGGTAAGATAATGCGCCAAACCTAAAAAAACAACTATTCACTCACTGTCTCATTAGCCATTGCAATCCCAACTCGACTTTGGGTGGAATTTGTTCTTCACCAGCGGGTAACACGGTATGCCAATGAGCAGATATATAGGGCTTCAGCGCGGGGTCTAGCGCGTTCCCGCCCCTACTCCTCGCGACTTGAATTTGGTGCAAGGGGATCGGAGTTAAGGCGAGCACAGTTGAATTGACCAAGCGAGTCGACTCCAACGCGAACCTCCGGAAATCCTTATAGGCCTTCAAGCAACCCTCAGGCCCATCCGCGAAGGATGTCCCCGAGAAACGTTCTCCACTTTCGCGATAGTCCCCCGAGCCGAAGATATTGGCAGCTTCCACATAACTAACGGGGGCGAAATTCTGGAAGTCCGAAGGTATATCCAAGAAGTCGCCAAAAACGTCTCTTGGAAGAGTCGAGCCTCTGTAGAAGTACGCCACAGTGTGACTGGGGATTGGCCTTCCATTCTGCATGATATATCCTAGAATAACAAGGATCGCTGGAGTCGATCGAACCAAAATCAGGATCAAAAATCCGACACGATGAATGGATGAGTTCACCTGCTCTAGGATCCGTGTTTGTTTCCACAAATTTATGGGTTGCCCGAATTAGCGCCTCTACGGATGACTCGGAGTACTGTATGAAAATAAAAAGAACCAGTTAGAAAGTGGCGTCGACGCCATGAGCGCTGATTGAAGCTCTTGCTCGTGAAGCATGATGGACTAACTGACAAGTGCAACGCCTCCGTACCAGTTTTTATCGGTACTTCGTCCAACGCGGATCGGCTCCACCTCGAAACGCGTGACAATACCGAACCGGCTTCCCCCTCCTTTCAAAGCGCGAAATAGGTCGGAGTATTGATTAGTTGCTGTGGCAGTAACCTGCTGCCCATTCACCAGCACAACGTCCATTTCGGTAATCGCGTCCGTGGACCAGCCATTTTCGGGAGCTAGGTAGCTAATCCCTCCCCCCAGGAGCAACCCCGTTCCAATGTTCCTGAGGAACAGACCGTTGCAAAGGTTTCGTAACGACCACTAATCTTAGGAGTGCTCACCCTAGCCGCCCACCCATCGGAGCAACGCCATACGGCTCCAGCCTCTCTAAAGCCTCTCCCCATCTCACACCAGGTTGGATTACGGCTCGATTCCGCTCCGCGTCATAGGTTACGTTGTTCATATTCACGAAGAAAATGAGAACCCCATCTTGAACACTCCAACCTGTCAATAAGCAACGCGTATAAATGAAAGGAAACAAGGGAAAACATACGTATTCCAGCCAGTCATTGCTGCGTGTCCGCCCGACATAACTGCATAATGCACTCTATCACGGTATACCGCCGCCATGGCCTTTTGCACATGCACATCCTCTCGAGGGGCCACGACACACGCAGGTCGATAAAAGGAATTGAAAAGACTGTTTGGGTTTTGGATGGCTTCAACGTACACCCCTTCACCATACACCTGTACGACATCCGATCCGAGTTCATCGCGGAGTCGGGTACACGTCTGAGCGGCCTTCACAGCTGGTGGTGTCGAGGTGGTATTTGCAGCACCACCGAGGGAAAGATTCCACTGTGCGCTGGCGAGCGCATTGAGCAGCAGTAGTTTGACAGCTGATACGGCGGCCAACGCCCACATGAGAAACATGCCTAGTCGGATAAGGATCGGCATGGGACGTAAGGAGAGGTTGTTGGATCGCGCCAGCTATCGGATGAGGCCTTCTTATATATTTATAAGTCATCTATATTCGCCACACGCACCATTGCGACGGGGGACGCGAGCAATGGGCCGGAAGTGCCACGCCAAATTGATTGGTGAGGTCACGTCTACTCATGATCTCCGTTGGCGCTCGAATCTTTTGTCACAGTTTTCATACTGGCGTTTCATCTGTTTGTTCTCGGGCCTTCCAATGTTTCCTTCCTTGCAGGGTGTCCTCTTGAAGAGTTAATATATACGGAATAGGTCTGAAATGCAAACTCGCCTGATTTCTCCCATTGACATTGACTTGTGTCTTGTTTGTCATTAAAAGCATAGCTGATATGTTTACTGGATATATCCAGCTCAGTCCCAGGAATAAGGCTTGGCAGACCTGATGGAGGTAGGCATCTCCAGAAGCGCTTAACATCATCAGCAGATACTTATGCACAAGACGTCACAGAACCAGACAAGACCCCTGAGGTAGGTAACTATAGCGAAGGGCAATATCAAGGCGGAAAGCAAACGTGTATGCACACATACAACAGCACACACCGGCAAAAATATGAACAGCCTACTCCTTTGAGGGCCGAGACTGGGGATCGGGGCCACGGATCCAGTGATCCGGCTGAAAAGGATAAGCGGCATTGACACAATTCTTGGACTAACGGATGTTATAAAGCACGAAATGAACTTTGTTAGTCACCCATTAAAACGCTCAGAACCCACACACATGTGTCAACGCCGGTGGCTTCGATAGTTCTCAGTGTCTCCTTCCCTTTCCTCGTGGATGATGTTATGGCTATCAGAGTCCAAAGCCGCGGCCTGTCCCTGAACGTCTGATACACCGCCAACTCTGTTGTATACTTCTAGATTGCAACGTGGAAAGGAGTTGCGAAGATCGATTCTTCACGGCAACACAGCAACGGCAACGGAGATACAAGGACTCAATTTCATCGACTACGGCCGGGTTCATATGAACGCAATAACACGAGGTTCATTCTAAAGTATGAGCATCATCCTGTTACGCGTCGACGAGCTCCAAAGGTTTCAGGTTAGTGGCGAACAGCATCTGGGCTGCAAATTTACCTATGCACGAGCGGAGATTGACAAGTCTAGTTAGGTTATTGACAGAGAATGTCCATAATATGTCCATAATGCGCCATCGAATTGACCATGTTAGTGCAATTGCAAGGCCTCGTGGTGCATTGTATCGTCTGGGGCCAAGGACATGTGTATGCGCCATGAGACAAAATTGGAAGCACCTGTGGGACTGCTGCACCACCTGACCCGTCGACCTGTCCGTACAAAGCTTAAAGCGGAGAGTAGCATCATGAAGAAAACCCTTTAAGACCATGTCCTCTCCGCTCCATCCCCAATTCCACCCAACATAGTCTGATTTTCCTCCATAGTAATCACCCAAACCTGACACGATCCTCGTACTCAGGCCATCCGCACGGATACAGCACGTAATAAAACACGCGCAGTACAATAAGCACCTCCATCCCAAACTCATCCGGCATCGCGCAATCCCAACTCATTCTCACACACCATGCCACGACCCACGGGTTCGATTCATCAGCACAAAATTAAACCATTACGAATACTTTTAAGTTCTACACCCAATCAAAGAGATCAGCAATAGTCCAGGAATCCCTGCAGCTTCTGTGCCGTTCGTGGTGGGAATTTGAATGCAAGCAGCTTATCCCCAAACGTTCGCACAATGCGTGCAACCCCTTCCTTCAAACCTGAAACGAGGTGATGGAACGTTCATTAGTTGATAACCCACGATCATATTAGGAATGTAATGAGCGTACCATCGGCCATTGCGCCGAGCACTTCGCCGGCTTTCTCGACTTCGTAACGCAGCGTTTCACGTTGTCGCACCTCCTTCGGCGTCAAAATTTCGTCCGGCTTAGGAGCGACATAGAGTGAGTTGACTTTGATCTGGTATTCCTCTATGGCGGACAGAAAAGAGAGGAAGGCTTCGAGGATACGAGGGATGTCTCTCTGGACAACGCCATATCGATCCTCGGTGAGAGATGCACAAGTAAGGCGAGAGATTACTGTGGGTCAAAGTTGAGTTGTATACCCCCCAGCAACCGTCGGAACCTATTAGACCCACCTTCAATAACAACAATATCAAGCTCCCGCGAAGGCAAGCATTTCTCGACAATCTTGTTCGTCCGATCATCTTTCCACCAGCTTAGCCAACCATCCAAATATTCGGCCACAACAGGTGGAGCATATTTCCTGTAAGCCCCGCAGACAAACTCGTGAATCTTCCGCTTCGTCGTTTCCATGGCATTTTTCGCATTTTCTACTCCTTTTTGGACCTCATCTTTAGTAGCCTGAGGGATTACTTTGGCCTCCGCCGATCTAAAGATCTCGGGTAGCTCTACAGCGTTGACACTGGCGTCCACCGCTCGGGAGACCGGACCGTCGGATGCTAAGACGTCTAATGTCGTGTCCAAAGCGCCTTCCGCTTCACTCTTGAAGATCCTTCTCCGTAGCAGAGGAACCGTATTAGACATAACTGAGGTGGAGGGGGGAGTCGTCGTTGGATGTGTTGTTATCGGAGCGGGTGGCTCCGGCCGGCCGCGACGAAGGAAGAGTTGATAATCTTTGCCCAGCAGGAGTAAACTCTCCCGAAGAAGGCGTGCCCAAAGGGTGGGACTATACTTCTGGTCACTGAAGAGGGCAATACGCTGGGAAATACCGATGGCAGAATTGTCTTCCGCCAATGTGCACAGCTCCGAATAGGCGAAATATTTGAACGTGGGATCATTGGACGATATGCCGGAAATCAATGTTTGGTTCGGATCTGCGGTAAGGTGTGCCACAGCAATTTGCTGCAATAGAGCCGTCAGACCAAATCAGAGACGTCATGAATCAACAAACCTTGGATACGTTGAGGTCGAAAAGCGTATCGGCGATTTCCCAAATGAACAATGTCATGAATCCCAAGTTAAAGGCTCGATAGACAAGGTCGATATGCCGGAGCGGTAGAAGGATGGTCCAAGAACCACGAAGGAAATGGGCGGTGAATGGCCTTAGAAGATAAGACAGAATGGGTAATTTGTAGAAAATTGGAAGCAAAAGTCGAGCCCAAGTGAAAATGATTGCCGTTACGGGCAAGGCCGATGCTGACAGTAGAATCGAGACAATGAATGCTCGGACAACGTCGACGAGAGTGATGCTAGTAGTGGCACCGTCTTTCTAGAACACAATACATGAAGCCATATGACAACAGAAAAGGTATACAGCACAGACCTGACTGGCAATCTTCCATTTGAAAACAAAGCGATCGAGCATGACGTTCCTGATTCCGTAACCGATGGCGATGGCGAACTGAGAGAGGATGAGTGAAAGAACACGTCCATTTATATAGTATGGATGCTTTCTAGAAAGTGGTGTTCATTCAAAGAGGGTTTGAGCATACCAAAGTTATGACTTACTTGGACTTGACAAAAAATCGGAGTTTGGGGTCAGGGGACTCTAAGGCGTAAGCCATGCACGAATGAACAAGGACGAGGACGAGTGCTGAGGTTGTGTAAGTGATGAATGCACGTTGCATGCCGGGCTTAGCCAATGCAATGGAAAGGGAAGTGGCGGGGGATGTTGCCTGTGTCCGTATTGCTGTTGATTCAAAGACCAATTTTAGCTCACTGAAGGAGCGAGACAATGGACATTCTCACATGTAAGAAGCAGCTTCCTGAGCACAATGACGGGCAGCGCTGTCAGAATCCAGATGGAAAACGAAGCCGTCAGCGTGAAAGGACGAAATGGCATAACTAGAATTTGGCCAATGCTCATCGAAGCCACACTCTGGTGCCATAAAATCGTAGTAGTAACAGTGGCCCAGGTCAAGAACCCTGACTGAAGAAAGATGTTATACACAAGTCGATGTCGTAGTACGGCCTTTACGAGGGGTTCGTAGGAGTCTGACGGTAGCGGAATTGTTGGAGCTGTTCTGATAGCGAGGCTGGAAGGAATTGCCCTGACAGGGGCGGTACGGGATCCTGCTGGTGCTACTTGGGATGCCGTGGCTGGTGGAGAAGACAATGACATGGTATCGTCACGGTGGTCGTCGACGTCGTCCGGTCGTCGGTGTTGTTGAGATCGCTGTGGGTTGGCGTTCCAACGCGTTCGGTCACACTTCGTGCTGATGTAATTGATCGAGCACGTGCTCAAGGCGCTTACTAAACATCCTATGCTCTGCCCACCACCCCCCATCAGTCTTGTCCCATAAAACTGACTTAGGCTTTCATGAACTCTGTCAATTACCCCCAGGGAAATCACCGCTCAATCTCCTTAAGACAGGTAAGTTCGGCAACATGACTCTCAATTTATAGATATACGACTTGGTTGGCAAACACACTAAGCCAAAGTTAATAACCTACATTGTCTCCGACAATGATCTCCGCATGACCTCTCCTTCCCCTTCAAATGAATCGCCTGATGGCATAGCCCAAGCGGCTTGGCGTCATTCTTGATTCTTTTCCATCCCCTCAAATCCCCCCCTGTGCCTTTCATCTGCAAAGTAACAAGGGGATTGGCAAATGCTTGTATTATCGCTGGTCGCATAGGCTACTGGTCATCGAAGGGTGATCCCTGCACTTGACAATAGTCCGTCGCCCTTCGTCCTATACTCTCTCATTATACTCTCATCGATCCATCCAAGCATCCTGCTATTGCCGCTCCAAAACTGTGGATTCCTCTGCGCATAGAACATCTCTGCTGGACGGATCCCAATCTGCACCACAGGAACTGCCTTTATGTATTCGTTCGACAACATCTCCACAGCATCCACGTACGGAGAATCTGGATCGTTGATTACTAGTATCCTTAGCGAACGGCCTTTATTCATGACGCTAGGCCAGACGAACTGATCGTCCGACGGGATCTCAGCGGGCGTTTCGTATATCGAAGCCTCCCGCCGAGTCTCGAGGCAAAATACCTCGATGTTCGGAGCCTCTACCTTCCTCAAGCTCCGATAAGTATTCCTCCCACAAACGCTGAGACTTAGCGTTTGTAAATTGGGAGCGTGAACAGAAGGGCCGTCGTATCCAACCTGCATCTTGGCTTTGATTCGCATGGTAACTGCGGAGGTGCAAGCCTGAAGAAGCCAGAATACTTCTTCAGTCGAAATCGGATATGAGAGATTGAGGTGGAGAAGTTGATGCCAACGGATGACGGATATGGCTCCTCGGATAGTCGAGCCACCTCCGAACCCGATCAGTGCCAATTTACGCAAAGCCACCAACTCACGCAAAACGGAGAAGATACGATCGTCAACGTCCTGGCTGCATTGAGTGGCCACCTCCAATTCCTCTAGACGATTAGCCGTTGTGAAAGGTAATTGCGCGAATGCACTCGCAGCGTCCGAGTCTATGATGAAAACTTTGAAACGCTGGCAACGATGGATGTGGGGCGAGAGAGATTTAAGAGAGTGGGATAGGTTGGGATAGTGAACGTCGGGGTTCACCTGGGGGCTAACGAATGGATAACCTTCGCGCAGGTCACCAGCACCCCACAGGTCGACGTGGATAAGGGCCGGAGAGGATCGCTCTGCGACGAGGCGGAGAAGTGGCACAGGTGGGTAATCTTCAATGGCATCAAAAACGATGTTTACCCATAATCGAGGTATTGCTCGAATGACATCTCGCCAGCGCCGACACACAGATGACAGCAAAATTCTGTATGAATAAGATGGCGTACGTCGAAAGTAAGTCTGGAGCCCGTCCACTGGTTCAACACAGAGGATGAAGATTTCCTCGAGAACGTCGTCTGGAAGTATATGGATTGGAGCGTCTGCCGGACACCTAGATATCGCTCAGAAGTTAATAACCGCGGTTAGAAGGTCCCATACGCACATCATGCTCTAGGATATGGATAGGTCGTGAAAGAAAAAGGACAGTCGTGGCGACAGAGGGAAAATGTTGGGGTCACGGTAGGAACAAAAGGATCAACATCAGTAATAAACATATTCGTACTCCATTCCGCCCTTTCACTCTCTTTTGATATCATCCCCCGGTTCATCGTTCATAATATCCAACCCCCGCTCAGGATATTGGTTTCAAGGCTTGGAACATACCTCAGGATGTCATGCCCCTCGTTTCCAGGTCAATTAAGGTCCGTAGCTTGAGTAGAACAAAAGTTAGTTTAGGAGCGTTGTCACGCTTCTCCAGGAAACTCCGGGTCGGAGTATGAATCATATCACGACCCTTTTTCGCCTAACTGTATTTTGAATGAGCTGGTTGACACCCACGCCCTCCCACCGGCCGCCCTTCAGCTATGTCCATCCAAATTTACTTTTTGCACTAAACCCCGTATGCTGCACTGCCTTCATGTCCTTCAAAGTCAGGCAAATTACACCGGAACTGGACGATTTTATTCCTTCAGGTTACCCTGCACCCCAACACCGCAAAGATGCTGCTATGTATTTTGGTTCACATATCGTTCTCCAACTCGGTTCAACCTGGCTGCCCACACAGCCAGTCTAATTCCTTAGTTTCGTCACCCATTGGCTAATCAGGCACAAGCTCACGGCAGCAGGCCTCGGCATTGTGACAAAAGTGTGACTATCGAAACGTGGAGTTGTCGAAAAGGGCCGAGGGCGAGGCAAGCCATTATTCTTTTTTTGGAGCCCTATCGTCCAAAAACAATTTCAACCCTTCGAGACTACTATGTACTCGGTGCCATCAAACTGCCGTTTAAACTAGAAGGTATATGAATCGTAAATATCAAAAGTAATTGTTCCCACCTTGGTTTCCAGAATGGAGCAACTTCGTTTGGGCGCTAATTTGCTACTCCGACCGTCCACATGATCCTTTCTTGATGTTCCTTTGTCTCACTTCGGCCATACATCGATTCTTACATCCTATTTTTGGCTCCTACAAGCGCTTCACCGACGCTCATACAACAATTACTCGATATAAGCCTTGGCCATTGTTCACACAGTGACTTATCAGGATCCGCAAGTGGTTGCCCACGAGTCATTCTTGACCGAAATTTCGATTCATGTTACCAGATCGTGGACTTGATCCTACATGGGTCGCAGTCGCGACCTCGTCGCGAAGCACCACATTACAGCCACATCAGAATACATTAACGACCTCGAGTCCAATCACATACAAGTAGCCACTCCACCATGTCAAGCGATGCTACACCCACCGCACCAGTATTTCCCGGTTTTGGACTACCATTGGATTCTGACCCACGGCCGCTCTCGGTCTCAAGCAAGACGGGACCCGACCCACAGGGAGAAGGGAAAAAGCTATTTCGTGCTGCTCTTTACTGAGGAATATCGCGTTCGGAGTCCGTAAACAAAATCATAGACGGTGCAGGTCAAAGTGGAGGTGGTTAATGTGCCAGTACTATGTTTCGTCGGATGCCCATGCTGACGCTCTAAGAGACTGCGATGCTGGAATTCACGGACGAGGTCACAGACAAGGAGGACTGGGAGAAGAAGGTGAGTCCCTGTAAGGTCTGATCTGGATAAGAACCAAGTGGTCTTACCACCATCCCAAGGAGCTTCTCGAAACCGCAGTAGCCCCTCTCGGAAACGTCCCCGGCCACATGAAAGATTGGCATCCCGGCTCGAACGGGATGGTACTCGATCTTGTACACCCGTCTTTGTACCCTTTGGTCTATGGGCGGTCGCATATCATCACCAATCAGAAGTTGAACCTCCAAACATGTTTGTCATTGTCTGGCACCGGAGAAATCGTTCCGGTTCCGAAGAGAGGAGGCAGGAACCGGATATATTCCAAAATTTCGAGAGGGATTCGGGAATGCGTTCAGTCAGAAATTCCAGTGGTTACCTTGCGGTGTCGATATTTCTGGTGATACGCCGAAGTGTGTCCTTCGCTTTGTTCATTGCTGCCAAACCTTATTCGCGTCTTTCACAGAATTACTAGTTACATCAATACCTTGCACCCGCAGAAGCATTGTGAACTATACAGTGTGCTCGAGCGCATAATCGAGAAGTTCATCCCGCTGTGGGACATGACATTGTCACCCATCCGCGGCTTCGAGTTCTACCCACGCATCGTGATGGATGAAATGGATTATGGCGACTTCGAAGACTTCAAGAAGTGAGAGGAGCCTCAACTAGAGGGCAGTAGTGAGGACAAACACTGGGATCACGAACGGGAATGGGTTAGAGAAAACAAACCCAAGTTCCTAGTACATCCAGAACCTGGCCATTTCGTGCCACCGATACTTCTGGGGATGCCTGTTGACTTGCAAGCGGACTATGGACGCCGCGGTTTGCAAACCATCATCAAACTAGCGAGTATTCATCTTCGGAAAAGTCAAAGTATCAGGGAGGATCGTGGCACGCTGAAGGCAAACTGGTATGATCTGATTTCAAGTTGCCTGAATTATATCCAAATAACGGCTTCACAAGGATGAACACATTTGCGAGTCTGCAATCTATCATTACGATAATGAAAACATCACGCCAAGCTACCTCTCTTTCCGCCAAGCCTCTGACGTTCGCGAGGCGGAAGAGCAGAGATACGAACAAGGGAACACATTCTGGTTGGAGCAGATTTATGGGATGAACAACTCCTCGGCGGCAGTACGAGAAGTCGGATCAGTGGAGACTCGTGAAGGACGAGTGTTAACCTTTCCCAATATTCTACAGCATCGAGTTGAGTCGTCCAGGCTCAAAGACCCAACTAAGCCAGAGCACAGGAAAATCCTCGTTTTGATTCTGGTTGATCCTCATATCAAGGTGATTTCCACCGCCCATGTTCCATGTCAGCAGAAAGAATGGTGGGCAGAGCCAATGCTTAGAGATGATGGGCCGCTGGAAAGGCTACCCCCGGAGCTACCCAGTGTAGTGCTGAATAATGTGAAGGACTTTCCGCTAACTCCGGACGAGGTGAAAAAGATACGGGAGGAACTTATGAAGGAGAGAAAGATTTACGATATTATGTATAAGAATTTTGACAGTGTTCGCCTTTCACTCTGCGAACATTGAAATGTAATCTCCGCTACTTGCCTTCCGAAACACTTCAGAAGTCAACGAGCATGGCATAGAGGCGGACAACCAAAACGGCGGTACTTGTCCCCCTTACACTGAGAACACCCATAGGAAAGTTGTCGACCCGTTTAAACGCAGAATTGGGGCGTCTGATGAATTTGATCGACTGATCATAATAACATTCCGCCGGCATCAAATATACAGTATCCATTACATAATCAATACATACAGTCTTCCGTACCTGTCCTTCTGTACCCAGGACCACCGTCTCCGCGAACGGGCATGGCTTCAAAATTCATTGTGTTTCTTGCTCAAATATACACCGTCTTACTTGCTCCGACTCTGGCTCTTGCGAGCGACCAAGTCATCTTCGGCGGAAAGGCCGGCCAAGGGACGCGCACGACTGGTGTTCTCAGGCGATTTGCGTTGGACAATGACCGACACAGGGAACAAATTCTGCGCTCAGCTTTTGTGAGTGCACCCGGTCTGGTGGTCTCAAGTTCTGAGGTTAACTTTTATCGTAGGAGAATGAACTGGACGTCTGGCAGTTCACTAATTCCCACATTGATATCTATACTCCCTTTTATGACCTGAATCTCTCCGCTGAGCTTATCGACATCCCACATACTCTCTCTGCAATTGAAGAACCAACTGGTCCATTCAAACCCTCCTCTCCTGGTGACTGGGGTTTAGATTCCTTCGCAAACTCGACGTATCACCTGAGCTACCACCCATTGTACGAGATCGATGCATTCATACAGGAGCTTGCAGAGCTTCACCCAGACCTTATCAAGCTCCATAACATCGGGCATAGCGCAGAAGGACGGGAGATGCTTGCTATGACCTTGTCTGCGCCACCTGCCAACTCAACTTCGCATGGCATTCCTGGCCCTGGAAAGCTTGGTTTTGTGATCGTAGGGGCGCAGCACGCCCGCGAGGTACGTCGTCAACATTCTCCACTTCATACAAACTCGAGGCTATAGCATTTAGTGGATTGCAACTGCAACGTCAACGTATCTTGCCCACGCACTTGTCGCTAATTCCTCTGAACCCCATTCCATGCGCCACCTTCTTGACGACTTCGTATGTTATATTTAACTCACCACATTCAGGCTCCTTACCTCCCCACAAAGGAGTTTTATATCGTCCCCACTCCAAATCCAGATGGGTACTCATACACTTGGGAAGCTGACCGCTACTGGTACGTCTAACCCTATTCTTTCGTCATGCGAAGCCCTGACGTGATGCAGGTACAAGAACCGCCAGATCATTGGGCCTCACTTGAAGTGCATCGGCATTGATATGAACAGGTGCGCTTATCTTCCGCGGAACCTTTTAAGCTTCTAACTAGCTCTTGGTGCTTTGATAACTTGACTTTGCTAATTAGGAACTGGGTACGTGGTTTTGATTAAGCTTCTCACAATCCCTTCCCGCTCCAGCTTATGCCATTCATCATTTCTAGGGATACAAATGGAAACCTACCGTGGATGACGTTCCGGTGATAGCAGATTCGGGCAATATACGCCCCAAAATGCCTGCTGATCCTTGCTCCCACTGGTACCCTGGTCATCGCCCTTTTGAGGCTCCGGAAGTGAACAACATTGCAAACTTCGTCACTACCTTGCCCAACCTTGTGGGGTTCTTGGATCTGCGGAGCTACGGTCAAATGCGTACGTGTTTCGCCCCTCTTTGGGGTCTCCTAACCAATACTTATCGTTCAGTTTCTTCGCCGTTCTCATATACATGTAAGAGATGGCCGAAGGATGCGGAAGATCAGATCGAAGCTGCCACCGGCGCAACTCAGGCCTTAAAATCGGTACATGGAACGCACTACGAGGTTAGATACCACTTACTTCTCCCCCCGAAGTGAATTGATCTTGCGTTCAGACTGGCGGCCTCTGTGACCTCCTCTATCCTGCTCCAGGGAACATTGTCGATTGGATGTACAAAGCTGTCGGCATCAAATTCTCTTACGTCGTCCACCTCAGGGATACTGGCACGGTCAGCTCGCTCATTCTTTCTTGAAATCTGTCAGTCAAACTGGTCGTCTTTATAGTACGGTTTCTCATTGCCTGCCCGGTGGATCAAACCTGTGGGTGAAGAAACAGCCAAGATGGTCGAGTACCTATCAAAATTCATTTTAACTCGCACTAAACGTGGGAGATCCCTTTGCTGTTTTTCAGTTGAACGTACTGATACTATATTATAGGGAAGGTTTGAGACTGGGTTTCGCTGTTCGAACGTCTTTTGCTTTCTCCCAATCGCTTTCGTTGTTTATTGCAGTGTAGTTCCTCAGAGTGTACGGTTGCTTTTGTCAACTTATATATACACGCTATTTGAACATCATCCGTGGCGCTGCGGAGGCTGACGAAATCTGGAATCCCCTCGATTGCTACTGAATGAAACACGACTTCTGTCGAAGCCGGGCCGCACTGATAACGAAAGATACCCAACTACATACAGGCTGTCTAAACCGACTCGAATGGGTGGAAAATACAGGTTCAAAGCCAACACCAAGAGAGCATCCGTGACACTACCAGCTTCAGAACTACTTTTCTTTGGCGGCTTTCGATCGGATGACGGTGGTGGGATTTCGTGGTCATGATTGTGTGATGGGGAGGCAGCCCAAGCGGTGTCTTTTACATGGCCGGACTGGCGTGGTAGATGGAGGATGCCAGAAGGGACCTCTGCCGTGTCGCGACATTGATGCGGTGGTAGCGTACTACTGTGAAAAACCTTAACAGGTGTCATCTATAGT
>JAEUWO010001119.1:10442-33415 GCA_018524685.1 Podaxis sp. MADm22 | reverse complement strand
TGAATAGCCCTTGTTCCTTGCTCGTCAATCCAGGCACCGCATACATCAATGTGACGAACCACACGACCTCCTCCAACGTCTTCCTCAGTCCTTCCTTCGTCGAAAGGTCCGGAGACCAAGCCTCAACATGCTTCAACAACCTTTCACCAAACTGGCGAAGAGAAGCCTCATATACCAGGGACTGATCCGTAGACTTCAAGCCAGGGATCTCAGGATCAGCAAGGACACGAGCGAGGAGGTTGAGCGCGCTAGAGGTAGAGTTGGGCCTTGGCTCTTGAGCACCTTTGAACCAGGACGCTGGGATGACTGTGCTTGAGGTTACTGGATGGGCAGCACATTGGGCGAGACCTGCAAGCATGATGTGTCAGCCTCCATTCAGCGAGAATACCGAGAACTAAACTCACCTTCGGTGATCATACCGGGCAGGTTGAACTCGAACCCGTATCCAATGTGAATCAACGGGTGAATGAGGCCTTCACTGAACCTGTTCAACATCTCCACTTGCTTGGTATTACCCTCTGGGAAATTGGCCGCAGTAGAGAAGACGTATTCCTCAACGGCGCCGACAGGTCCAAGGGCTGCTAATTCACCAATGAAGAAGGCGAGGTAGGCATCATAGTAACTGCATGGATATCTCAGGGACAACAACTGCGATATCGCTAAGCTATACACACTTCGGATCACCAAGATGTTGGGTCCAGTTGTCTTTGTTGACAGGACCAGGAGAAGCATATGTAGGTCGTTGATAGACGCATTGTTGGGCATATGCAGCCTTTATGACATCGGAGTCTGCACCAAGATACCATAAGGCAAGAGCCGTATGAGCCACATGGCTGGGCAATAAACGAATAATTAGGACCAAGAGTAATGTGAGTTGTATAGCGTGGGGACGTACTTGTGGAATCCACGGTCATTGAAGAAACAATGCCAGCGTTTATGATTGTCCTGCAAGACCTCTCGCAAGGTCGCAGTACTGGCAGGCGTAGCTCCAGGCAAAGGTTTCGGGGTCGGAAGCTCCAGCGATCGAAGAGGCTTCGGAGCTGGGAACAAGTTAGCAGCCTCATTCTGATTGCATTGAGACGCCATTTCGCGGGGACGAAAGTTCAAGAAGAGTTTGAGTAAGTAGTTGGGTTGGTGTTGTCGAAAGTAGGCCTGTTTTCTTATGGCATTCCATCCTCTGCAACGGAGGGACCTATATATATGCATGAGGGCTTCGCGTCCGATGACGACGCCTTCCTGGCGGCATTACGAGAGATACCAGTGGTTCGTAAAGGACAGTCTGCTGATCACTCACGCACTCCAAGCTCTCGTGACTAAATTACCAAGTTCTTTCTGATTTGGGGGCTATTCCATGAAGGAGACGACATGTGTGAGTCGCCGTGACTCACGTTACCCAGAATCGAAAGGGTGATATTTACTTTGGATACGTCTCGGCGCTGATTGTGGGACGAAAGTAGCGCAAGATGCTTATACACGGCTTTCACAGGCTTGAGCACACGTCATGCCTTCGGCGCAGTGTTCGCAGGATCAAATCAGCAGTTTATGAAAGGAGATTCTTCGCGCTGCCTACGTCTCCAAGGTAGTCAAACCAATTGTTGAGTGTGCTAGTAGAGCCAGACCAGAAAGCGGAACGCGACACCAAATGCAGTATTTTGCCACTAGTAGTCGAAAATGGTGGTCAATATTTGGAGATCAAGCCTCAGGCCCTGCACCGGATCAGACCAAGGATCAATCAGCGAGACCCACCGGAGTGGTTGGCTTTGAGGGATTCGCGTCTCCGCGGCAGCCCAGCCCCAGATGATCGCTGCCCAAAAATATTTTCATGACAGCAAATGATTATGATTTCGGATATTTGAATGCGGCTGCCCAGCGGTGATGACCAGGTTACAGTCGAGTCCCTCCTAATCGATAGTTGCCATGTCTGATATATTTTGGCTGTGACAAGTTTGGTTAGCAGGAAAATGAACATAAAAGTGATAAATCTACCTTCAGTAATACTGATAGCTCCCGGACCTGAGAAACTGATAGCACCCTTTCGTACTCGTACCAAGACACTGGGTATTGAGTTTGCTGAGTGATGGAATTCCGCATTTGCTTCGGTTGACAGTGTCTGGTTAGCATGACAGTATGTACATACCCTTGGGCGGAAAAACGTTGATCTAGGTCACTAATCTTCTTGATGTCGGCTGAGTCAACCTGGTGACCCATTCTTTATGGGGGTTTAGAAGCACCTCAATGGAGCATTCCCATCCTCACTGTCTCTGATGCAGAAATGAACCCATTACGGAGCACAGCCCGACAATAAAGCCGATCTCATCCTTGAGGGTCAAGTTATGCGTTGAACAAGACCTGCTACAAACGCATTAAAGAACTCAAATCAGGCTCTGAAAGACCGTGCCTCAGAGTGATGGGGGAATGTGAGTTCTAAGATCGAACTCAAGGTTCCGAATGGGTAGAAAAGAATGGAAAGAATCAGACAAAAAATAATGAAACAGCTCCCAACCTTTTGTCTAAGCACGAGGATCAGCTGGGCGACTGTTTTTGTACATCCAACAGGAGTAATCAGCAAAGCAAACGTACATGGTTACACATTCCTGGGCTCGAATCCAACGTAAGGAAACAACACTTCTTCACTAGCTTTTCACTAGCTCTTCAGTGGTTCGAGCGCGGCGCAGACTCGCTTAACAGCTCCTGCATCCTCTTCCCCGCCTCCAGGCTCCTCAGCCACCCTTGGATCTTCATAAAACCAATCCTGATTCCAAAACTCAGCCAGCGCCTCCCCCTGTCCAACCCTTCCCATTCTCAACTCAGTTTTGACCGCCCCATTTAGAGGGACAGGTTTCCTGACATGGTCGCTTTGGGCAGCGTCCGCCGCACCGGTATCCTGAGGGCCGCTAAATGTGCCAGTGGGAGTAGTACCGAATTTACTGGCCCATGTGGCCAACGCTCGGACTGCTTTGGGGAGGTGTTGGTTTGGATGCACGACCGTAGTTTGGACTATGGGGAGCCATGGTCTGGGACTCGGGTTTGCAGTTTGTCTTGGCCTGGGAGTGCATCCTTGTGCGGCGTTGATAGAGCATTGATCGGGAGGGAGTAGGCAGTTGCGGCAGACGAGGTGATGCAAGTGCGATGAATGTAAAGTCAGCGGTATCAACCTCTTGTCAGCGAGTTACCCAAGTAGCTGTCGGAGCTTTCTTGGCTCTGAGGAACTTGAGCTAGATATTATTTGTCAATACACAGTCTTCGGCAAGCTTCAAACACCTTTGTCAGCTCCTCTCGGCTGCGAGAAAGGTTCGGGGCATGTGGGATTTTCAGGGTGAATGTGGTGGGTGGTTATGGGAAGAGACAGGAACGAGGTCGTACTCTCGCTCTTTTTAGACACTATACCAAATTAGGCATTTCCCATCGCTGGAATATGTTCCAAGAAGCTCCTCGTTACAACAGAACGTATCGGGTACATACACAAGAATCTGATTCGGAGTCTTAGTTCTGGTAAAATCCACGCCTATCCCAAGAAGCAGCAACCCCATCAACCTTCCTATTCAGCCTAAACGCCGTAAGATTGGCCGCTCGCACAAAGAGTGTCCCATCAATCTTTTCCGCACTCTTCAACCCACAGTCCTTGAAATATCCCGCCTCACGGTCCCCATAAGTCTGCGCATAATGCGATAAAGTGCGCTGAAGCTTAGGTAGATGGTCATCTGGGGAAACTATGGCCTCTTGGATAATTTGTGCCCATGGATTTGGGGAGCTTGCGCTAGTGGCCGGAATATCGAGCATGGGCCCCGTGAGAGGAGTGGNTCGGCATATTGTGATTCGTGCAAGCTCTTTATGGGATACCTTTTGGTAGGAGTACGAGTGGGAAACAGCGGAGAGATGCGAAGCTGTGGTTTATAAGGCTACGAGATGCCTTGTTCACCCCTGACGTCAGAGCTTTCCTATTCTGAGACTGGCTCCAGACTGATTATGTAGGAAAGAAGTCGAGAAACAGAGCTGAGCGATAGGAATCGAGAGTTCCATATCCTCGGGCGGGCCTTATGTGGGATTTTTTCTGGTTGAATGTGGTGGGCATGGGAAGGGATGGAAATGATGTTGCGAAGTGTCGTACTCTCGCTCTATTTGGAAGCCATACCAAATTCAGCATCTCCATAAGCGCTGAAGTATGTTACAACGGAGCATACTGAGTACATTCACTGTCTTAGTTCTGGTAAAATCCACGCATATCCCAAGAAGCAGCAACCCCATTGGTCTTCCTATTCAACCTAAACGCCGCAAGATTGGCCGCTCGCACAAAGAGTGTCCCATCAATCTTTTCCGCACCCTTCAACTCACGGTCCTTGAAATATCCCGCCTCACGGTTCCCATAAGTCTGTGCGTAATGCGACAGAGTGCGCTGAAGCTTAGGTAGATGATCATCTGGGGAAATTATCGCCTCCTGGATGATTTGTGTCCATGGATTCGGGGAGCTTGCGCTAGTGGCCGGAATATCGAGCATGGGCCCCGTGAGAGGAGTGGAGGTTGTGGTAGTGAGTGATTTGAGTGCGGCAGTTTCTTGGAAGAAGGTTTCGACGTCCAGTTGAGGCTTTCCACGACCGACGAACAAGACAAGACAGACACCAACATAGCTGCGGAGCAGCAGCTCTTGAGACTTGGGCTTCAGATGGAGAAGAAGGCTGGAGAGGAACATGGAAGACGTGACCAGATGCATGCTACGGAAAAGGACGATCAATCCAGAATCCATTAAAGTTGTTGCCTATCGCTCACTGGAAAAAGTCAGCATTGAATAGCCCTTGTTCCTTGCTCGTCAATCCAGGCACCGCATAGATCAGCGTAACAAACCATACGACCTCCTCCAATGTGCTCCTCAGTCCTTCTTTTGTCGAAAGGTCCGGAGACCAAGCCTCAACATGCTTCAACAACTTCTCACCAAACTGGCGAAGAGATATAGGGTACACTTGTAGGTGCTGATCTGTGAACTCCAAGCCAGGGATCTCGGGATCAGCGAGAACGCGAGCGAGGAGGTTGAGCACGCTAGGAGTAGAGTTGGGCTTTGCCTCTTGAGCATCCTTGAACCAAGACGCTGGGATGACTGGGCTTGCCCTTGCCAAATGGACAGCGCATTGCGCGAGACCTGCAGGCATGGGGTGTCAGCCTCCCATTCAGCGAAGATATCAAGAATTAAGTCACCTTGTACGATCATGCCGGGGAGGTTAAACTCAAACCCATATCCAACGTGAATCAACGGGTGGATGAGGGCGTCATGGAACCTGCTTAACATTTCCACTTGCTTGGTATTACCCTCTGGGAAATTGGCCGTATCGGAGAAGACGTATTCCTCAACGACACCTGCAGGTCCAAGGGCTGCCAGTTCGCCGGTGAAAAATGCGAGGTAGGCGTCATAGTAGCTATATGAATATCTTAGCAACAGTGAATGCGGTGTCGCCAAACTATACCTACTCCGCATCGCCAAGGTGTTGGGTCCAGTTATCTTTGGTGATAGGGCCAGGAGAGGCAAATGTAGGTTGTTGATAACGGCTGTGTTCGGCATATGCGGCCTTTATGACATCGGAGTCCGCGCCGAGATACCACAAGGCAAGAACCGTATGAGCCGTATGACTGGACAACAAACGAAGGATTAAGGCCCCAGCGTAACATGGGTCGGATGACGTGGAGACGTACTTGTGGAATCTGCGCTCGTTGACGAAACAGTGCCAGCGTTTATGACTGTCCTGCAAGGCCTCTCGCAAGGCCGCAGTGCTGGCAGGCGTGGCTCCAGGCAGAGGTCTCGGGATCGGAAGCTCCAACGATTGAAGGGGCTTCGGAGCTGGGAACAGGTTGACAGCCTCGCTCTGGTTGTGTTGAGATGCCATTCCGCGGGGATATAAGCTCGGGAAGAATTTGAGTAGGTAGTTGGGTTGGTGTGGTCGAAGGTAGGCTTGTTTCTTGTGGAATCCGATCCTCTACCGTGGAGGGATCTATATATACGCATGGGGGTCCCGTAACGGATGAGGCCTGCTTCGAGGGATTACAATAGGAACTAAAAATTCATGAAGAATGGTCTGCTGATTATCAGCACACTCCTAGCTCTCGTGAACGAAATTATCAAGTTCTTTCAGATTTTGGGGCTATTGCGCGAAGAAGACGGTGTATATTAGTCATGGGCTTACACGGGTGTGGGATGCGTGTTCCCCAGATCCAAAAGGGCGATGCACTTCGGCGCTGAACGTCGGACGAAGGTAGAACGGGATGAATATATACGACCTTCAAAGCCTTGAGCATACGTCATGCGTTCGGCGCAGGTGTTGGGAGAGTCAAATCGGCGATTTATAAAAGGGGATCTTTCGCGCTGCATATCCCCCACAGGTGATCAAATCCATTGTTGAACGTGTAGAGCCAGGCTAGAAAGCGGAGCGCGACACTAAATGCAGTATCTTGCCACTCGTAGTCGAACATGTTGGTCGATATTTGGAGATCAAGCTTCAAGGCACCGGATCAGATTAACAACCTCGATCAAGTCCTATCGGAGTGGTCGGTTTTGAGGGACCCGGGTCTCTGCGACAGCTTCGTCGAAGGCAGCCTTAGATAATCGCGGCGCAATAATATTTCCATGGCAAAGGATGATCATAATTCGGCTGTGTTGACCGGTGGCAATGACCAGACTAGTCCTGAAGGGTTCTTTTTTTTTTTTTTGTTTGCGCGGAATGGGCCGTCCTCAGTTCTCCGAATGCTAAGTAGTAGATTCTCATGTCTCTTCAATGGGACGAAAGTATTGAGTCTTCGGTGCAAGATTAGCGTGAAGAGGTTTAGAAGGACTTTGAAGTTCTGGATACTCAGACTCGTGATCTTGTGGTAGTGAACTGACCCCATGACGGGGCGCGCTTGAGCCATTGCAACTGTCCTCAACGATGCTTACATCGACGCTTCTTCCGTGTGGATGCATGCGCTTAACACACAGTGGAGCTATCGAACAACTTCTATATTCTTTCCAATGGGCTATAGTAGCGCCCTTTGAGTTCACTTTGCTACTTACGAGACATACTCTACTCTCGCAGGCACTCATCTATGATATCCATGATAACCGTGATACGTTCGCCTTATTGCGTGGGACGATTGATAAGCATGCAGGAAACGACCAACGGTCGATCAGTGTGGAATCTGGACTGGGTGTATGCAAAAGCCGCGAAAATGGAAAGTACAGATTGCTTCCTGCGTCGTGAGGGTGAAGCTGGAGCAATGGTACGATTTGACACAGCACGGAATACAGTAGTGGGTTGGTGTGGTGGGTCTGTGACAAATGTGGGCTGATTTCTAGGCAGCATGCGAAAGAGCACACGACAATGGTGGCTTGTCGACGGAATTGACGCACCTCGGCTCACCTAGACTACCATTAAATATTAACGAATCTCACCAAGTTGGGGGGTAAGCGATCACGTGTACAACAAGTCCAGAAATAACCTCACGCCACATTTATGAATTTACTGAATATAAATAAAAAGTCGTTTCCTCCCTTATTTCCCAGGCCTACCTGCTTCCTCCCCTCTCAAATCTTTTCTCCTCAACGCTGACCATCATCTAGCGTGAGGTCCACCGTCATGAGTTTCCTGAATGCTACTTCGGCCGCTGGCCTTAACCCAGCTGAACAACTCTACCAAGGCACAGATTACGCTTCGCTCAATTGGTTCGAGCAGCAATGGATGGCCTGGTACATTTGGATTGGCAACCCCGTCGTTGCTACTGGCCTTATGAGCTTCCTTCTTCACGAAGTTAGTGCTCTTTCTACTTTTTCGGTTCTCATCGAGTCGCTGACGTTGTGTAGATCGTTTATTTCGGTCGCTGCGTACCCTGGATCATCATTGACGCTATTCCCTACTTCCGCAAGTGGAAGCTACAGCCCAACAAGATCCCAACTCCGAAGGAGCAATGGGAGTGTACGAAGCAGGTTCTTTTCTCTCACTTCACGATCGAACTCCCCGCGGTAAGTTCTTGTGATATTCTGGTTTTGACATCGGCTAACTTTTTCTTGTTAGATTTGGTTGTTTCATCCCCTCGCTGAGTTGGTTGGCATGTCTACTTGGCAGGTTCCCTTCCCTTCTTTAAAGGCTATGGCTCCCCAAGTATTCTTCTTTTTCTTCTTTGAGGATCTCTTCCACTTCCTTGGTGAGTTCCGTCCCTGTCTACCTATTTTTCATTAGACGCTGGCTAATGCCGCGTGATTAGCTCACCAAGCGCTCCATACCGGTGTCCTCTATAAGCATATCCACAAACTCCACCACAAGTACTCCGCACCCTTTGGCCTTGCTGCCGAATATGCCCATCCGGCTGAGGTCTTTATTCTTGGAACTGGTACCCTCGCCGGCCCCATTCTGTACTGTGCTTTCGCTCGTGACCTCCACATCGTGACCGTCTACGTTTGGATTGTGTTGAGGTTGTTCCAAGCTATTGACGCCCACAGTGGATATGGTACGTTTCATGCTCATTACTTCAAGCAAGGCAGAAATTCATCACCTCTTCCCCTGTCAGATTTCCCCTGGTCGCTCCAACATATCATTCCTTTCTGGTCTGGTGCCGACCACCACGACTTCCACCATATGGCTTTCACCAACAACTACTCTACCTCCTTCCGCTGGTGGGACTGGCTTTGTGGTACCGATACCAAGTACAGGGAGTACAAGAAGAAGGTTGAGGCCGCCAAAGCTGCGATGAAAAACGCCACTAAGGAGCAGCAGGATGCTATTGAGCGCAAACTGATGGATGAGGTTGAGAAGGAGGGCATTAAAGCCGAGGCCGAGGCTGAAGCTCGGGGCACCTTTGGTCTCAAAGCCAAAGTCCAATAAATGATAACATTCTGCGTAGACGATAATGACATTTCTTCTGGTTTCTATGGCGCTAAAGTTATTTGTATATCCTTGTCGTTAATGGATTATTTATAATGATGATGACATGATAATTCGAGCTGTGGTCGAGCTTTGACAGGAGATTATGGAATGTGCTAGGTTTAAGTGATCGCTGCTGGAGCGTATTATAAGTATTTTCCCTCGCTCCCGTACCATGACTACCCTCACAAACGGGCAGAGGCTAGCGCGGACACGCATGCTCCTTGACGACCTCATCTCCCAAGTCGAGAACGATCGCAGCAGACTGAACAACGCAGCAACCTCAATGGGTAAAATCCTCAGTACGCAAGCTATATTCCGAGCCGCTCCATCGATCTATCCCATCCTCCCCACGGAAATTATCGACAACATCTGCCAGAAACTCGCACTGCGCGACCTCGCAATCCTCGCACGAACCAACAGCGCACTAAATGCCGTGGGCACGAGAAGATTATACCATACAATTAATGCGGAACTGCACCCTGTCCGACTCCTCCGATGCATGATGACGCTCGATCGCAGCACGGATTTACCGTTGCTCGTGAGGACCTTTGAGGTTAACCTGATAAACCACATCCCCACGAGGACATACTACCTGCTCCTGGAGAGGGTGTTGAAGAAGATGATACACCTAACGACGTTGGTCATCGAACTCCCCAAACGACACTCACCCACCTGGGTACTCCCCATGCCGCCGCCGCCGTCCGCGCACTCCTCGTCCCAGTCCCCCTCGCCTCAGATATTCCGACTACGCTCGCTCACAACCTCAATGCACTGCAAACCCCCCCTCGCGCGGTTCCTCGACTCCCAACCCGAAATCACCGAACTCACACTCAGAGGCATAAACTCAGACTCATCCAACCCACTCTACCCTTTCATAACCACCTTATTCCACTCCGTCGGCGCACTATCTCCCGACAACCCCTTTTCGGCAGCCCTCACAACCCGCCCAAGCCAATTCACCCTCCTCCCAACATCCTTACCCAAACTATCCCACTTCAACGCTATCCATGCCGGACCAACCATTATCCGAGATGTAATCACATCCAGACCCGTAACGCACATGTCGATACCGCTCTTCCCCCCACATACCATGGATACGCTGTCCGTGCTGTCAATGGCGTCGAAACCGCTTGCGAGACTCAGTGTCATGTCCTTTGATCCTACCGCGCCACATTTCCTGTTTCATGAGCTCTCCTCGAGGTTTTCGGACCTTGAAGCTTTGCATATTGTGGTGCTCATGGCAGAGGTCACGGCAACGATGCTTTTGGACTGGGGGCAGTTTTTGGTTGGGTTCAGGAGGTTGCGGTATATCACGTTTATGGCTGCGTTGGGAGGCGATGAGGATACTGGTGAAGCAAACGAGGAAATAGATGAGCGTAAAATTGCCAAGGTTTGGCATTCGTCGTGTCCGACTCTCAAGACGATTATATTGCCGCAAGGTAAGGTGTGGTTCGAGGGGAGTAATGAAGGTGGGAACGCAGATGGGGATTGGAAGTGTTTGAATTGGGAAGATGATTGACTAGATTATTGGATCACCTACGCTGGCACATACATGGGAGGAGAATGGTAGAACATATGTACCTAATTATTTACTAGATGTGTATATAGCTGGAATGACGTGGTTGCAAAGGATAAACAAGGGTATCTATCTATTTCATCAACTAGTCGAATGTTGATGTGTCCCAGAGCGAGATAGTTATGTGCATGAGGTCACAACGCCTCAAGAATCAGCGATTCGCCAAGTTTGACAACAATGGAACCGTATCCACATATCACGGATATGGCAGAAAACCCGAAGAGAGTTCGAACTTCTCCGTAGCAAGGGAGGGGAGCAGGGAACTGGGGGTCAGGTTTAGAGCTGGGATGGCTCCGTCCTGGGTTTCTCAGACTTTTCATGCATGCTCTGCTCACTGCTCGAATCATGCCTCTCCTCCACCGGCATATCTTCATTCGTTCGCCCGAGGAGCTTCCGAATCCAATAGGGTAGAATACTCCCAGGCGGGATAACCCATTCTTCAGAATCTTCGTAGTTGGGAGGAACAATTCTGCCTCCGGAGATTTTGAGAAGCAAGAGGGGGACACCATTAAGGACGATGTAGGAGCAAATGCCTGCGATGACACCGTATGCGATGCTGTAGAGGGGTGTAATGAGTAAAGGTGCATGACTATGGTTTCGGAGAGAGTCGACGTACTTGTAGGTTAGGGGAATGATGAGAAGCGTTAGGAAAGCTGGGACGGCATCGCCGAGGTAGTCCCAGTTGATCTCAAGGACGCTAGGAAGAGTAACTTAGCATATAGACGCAATAGTCGCGAGGAATCGACATACTTGCGGATCATAAGAGAACCGACAATTGTCAGAGCACCTCCGGTAGCCCATGAAGGGATGGAAGCAAAAATAGGCGAAAAGAAAATGGAAACGAAGAAAGCGATGCCGGTAGTCATAGCCGTGAGACCGGTCTTTCCACCCTCTGGTTTTTGCGAATGTGAGAGAGAGGATAGCACGCAGAATGAGAGACACATACCACTGATTCCAGTCGCACTCTCAACGTAAGCAGTTACTGGACTGGTGCCCATCAGTGCGCCGATACTGATGCTGAAGGCGTCCACACAGTAAGCAATTGTTGAGTTCTCAAAATCCAGTGTCACAGGATCGCGGAGGCCGGCGAACTTGGCCATGGAGTAAAGAGTGCCGGTGGTATCTATAGAAGACCTTCGTTCTCGCGGTTCATGCATCACATAAGTTTGGGACGTACCGAGGATATCAACATAGAGGAAGGTGATAAGGGCATACCAAACGCGACCTTTGCTGTAAGCATACTGAGATTGTACTGAGTATATGAAAGCCTTTGAGTTAGAAAAAGAGCTCACATCGATGGCATTACCGATCTTGTCGATACTGTGGAAGGTGACAACTTTTTTGAAGAAGTTGAACCTCTCATCACCCAGCTCCGTGTGGGGGAAGTAGGTAACGGACGTTGGACGTGGCCAGGAGATAATAGCCACCAAGAAGATACCAATGAGAATCGCGCCACGAACTCGATAGAGCATCATTAAGACAGTGCAAATGCTAAAAACCAAGGTCAGTAAGCCAATTCTGGTGCGCTTCGAGAATAGGGATAGGGGTTACTCACCCCCCGACGAAGATACCGAGCCACATGGTAGGACTGCGAAGGACACCAGATTTACAGTAATTCGCCATATCCGCGCTAATGTAGTCTGTAGTTTGCGTATGAGGATATTGTTCTGGGAGCAGGCTGGCCAAAGCTTACTGTCAGGTGTGCATCCTCCGAGTCCAACGAGGTTGACCGTATCTCCTCCGATGACCCCAAGCCCATTGCCCGCTGAATTTGGGCGTAAGATGGATGATCAAAGTTGTTATTTTTTACGAGGACTCACACAGCCCGATGAAACTGGGGTCAAAGTTATATTTAGCAACAAGTTGGAGATATGGAGACTT
This sequence comes from Podaxis sp. MADm22, assembly GCA_018524685.1. Taxonomy (NCBI): domain Eukaryota; kingdom Fungi; phylum Basidiomycota; class Agaricomycetes; order Agaricales; family Agaricaceae; genus Podaxis; species Podaxis sp. MADm22. The sequence goes on along the minus strand of JAEUWO010001119.1, from coordinate 21,082 downwards.
ACGCGATGAAGAGGCCGATCCCCGCACCAACCGCCAGTACGAGGGACTGGGGCATAATACGCACGAGCCACTGCCGGAGCCCGATTAGAGAAAGTGCCAGGAATATCCATCTACCAGCGAACAGAATCAGTTATAATCCAGTTTTTCAAAATGGGGTAATCCGCTTTACCCCTCCAGGAAGACAGCTGCGAGAGCTTGACGATAGGAGATGATGCCAGATCCGTGGAAACCCACGACAGAGTAAGTGAACTAAGGAGTGGGTTCATTAGTACGACGCGATGAGAAAACTATTGCCAATATAAATTGCTCACGTAGGCGTTCAGACCCAAACCGGGGGCGAGCCCTACCGGAAGGTTGGCGAGAAATCCCATCAGGAATGAAGAGAAGGCGGCGATCGCCGCAGTGGTGGTGATTAGGTCTTGACGGACTTCGTTCTTACAAAAGAGGTACGTTGGGTCGCTGACGCATAGGTCGTCTCTTGTACAGACACAGGTTCCTCCAGAGTCGGAAAGAATTGAAGCGTTGACAGAAATCTGACAAAGACGTTGTGATAAGCGATGACATGGGATTGCCAAAGGGAGTTTGGAAGCGAGAGACATACAATGTAAGCCATGGCTGCCTGTGAACCCTTGTGAACGGAAGAAGACCGGTGGAAGTTGAGGTGGGCTCACCCATGTCGTTAGGCCTGCGCGTATCTCTGTCTGTGAATGTCGAGCAAGGTCAGCTAACCAAAACCAATGGGGAGCTGGGAGTGGCGCACCGTAAAGCGGGAACCAACGCGCTCCTTTGGCTTTCCACATCCTTCCAGTAAAAACCACCTTCCAACAAACGACCGGGCGACCTGAGATAAATACCATGTAAACTTTCTGGACTCGGGATGGCAAGGTAGGTGTGTTACCGCATCGTTGAGTTTGGAGAAGATGGCGACCATGGGGATTGAAAAGAGACGTCCAGGCCGACTGGACAGAGAAGGTTAGGTGAATAACGGGGAAAGCGAGGAAGACTTGGCGATAAGATATATAAGTATCCGATTAGCCATTCCCTCTGCTTATTTTTTTGCGAGATCGGATGGGTGTTGTTGGTTCGGCCAGGAACAATCAATTCCGCTCTTTGTGATCCACATCCACATGCTTTCCGCCACAATCCGCCATCAGCCCGGCTACATCTTTCATCTGTCCGCTTTCCCGTCTCTCTCCTCTGAGCTGAGGACAAATCTCGAGGATTACTTCCACCGATAACTTATCCTGCGATTCTTGCTACAAGGCAAATCCTATTCTTTCCTGCCGCTTATATACAGACCCGGAGTTGTTTTGGACCCTTCCGGACGTCGCTTAATCCCATTCAATCGACCATATCCCACCCCGTCTCATGTTGCCAGTTATCCCCAGTTATTCCTTCCTTCCGAGGGCTAATCCTATATTGATATTGTCCTGACTGGCCTTTTCGAAGTCTCTCGTTGACGAGAGTCGCGAGGATGCACCACATGCCACTACTTATCATCTGGGGCTTATCGTGGCAACGCCATGATAGGAAGACAGGTTCGCGCTATTCTACCTGTTTTTGGGTCTTGGTAATTGTACACGATGTTGTGGCGAGACACCCTTTTGCAATGTTAAAGGCCGAATTGCACCCAGCTTCGGTATTTCCCTACTCCTTCAAATTCGTTGATACGGCATCGGAGCTGATGAAGCAACGTCATCTCAGTGTCATCTTTCCCCCCTTGCCTGGCGCCCAACCGTGCCAGCTGTAACCGTCTACAGACATCAGAGTCACTCAGAAGGAAGGAATTGTGGTGTTGATATTTATGGTCTTCTTCCTACTCGCGTGATCAGGGATGTTGTGGTCATGCAATATCCAACATGGGTAGGAACTTGTGGTGATGTCGATGAATGACGTTCATCGATTCACACAACTCTCCTTCTATAAACCACGAGCATGTCTTCGCAAGACTCTGACTCGTTGAAAGGAAAGCTTGCTCTGATCACTGGTTGCACGTACGTTTATTTTGTCTGTGTCCCATGGAGATTATGACACTGATCAGTGAAACATGTGCCACAGGGGAGGTATTGGGTATGCAACGGCATTAGCCCTTGCCCGACGCGGATGTTCCATTGCAGTTCATTATAACACCGCGGAAAGGAAGGCGAAGGAGCTACTTTCGGAGTTGGAAGGGTATCCTAGCGTCCAAGCTACTGCGTTTCAAGCCGATCTCTCGAATTACGAAGGTGTACGCAAGCTACATGCAGATGTCGTAAAGGCACTTGGAAACCCTGATGTCCTGTTCAACAACGCAGGCGTCCTGAATGGTGTCATTGGGCCGAGTGGCAATATTCAGGACGTTAGCGTGGAAACTTTTGAGGCGACTTGGAGAACGAACACTGGTACTGCATTCTTGGTCAGTAGCGCGGATAATAAAGAGGGCAGATTCATTGTCTAACATAGTCACAGCTGACGCAGCTGTGTTTGCCCAGTATGGAGGAGAAGAAGTGGGGCCGGATAGTATTCAATTCAAGGTATTGTATTCCCAAAATCACCTGATTGGTCACTCCTGCTGAGCACTGTGAACGCAGCGTCGCAGCAGGTTAAGATTGAACCCCAAAAGTGTCAGGGAGCGTTTGCACTAAGTAGAGAATGCAGGTACTGGCGGAGTCATAGGTCCACATTACGCGTCCTCCAAGTCGGCAATGCACGGCCTTCTCCATTGGATCGCAAATAGGTACGCTAAAGACGGAATAGTGAGCGCTTGCAATTGGTTGGTGTTGCCTCTCGGTTTACCATTATCTGCAGACTTGCAATGCTGTTGCACCAGCACTCATAACCGGTCTGTGTCGTTCTACCGTTTGTGCTGGATTGAACTTTGACACGTGTACCAGAGACGAACATGATGTCGAACCCGTCCGAGGAGTTGCGGGTGAGCATAACTGCCTGTTGCTATATTTAAAACGAGGTTACTTCGTATGGGCTGCAACGGCTAACTTCTGTGTAGGGAAGAATTCCTGTAGGCCGCTTTGGACGTCCCGAAGAGATAGCTTCTGTAGTGGAGATGCTTGTGACGAACGGTTATATGACCAACAAGGTGTGTTTCAAGGTGCCTCAGCTGTGGAGTACCGTTGACACCAGGGCGGAATAGATCATCGTTGCAGACGGTGGTTGGACTGCCTCCGCTTTCTGAGTGAGAGCTACCGGTCGTTTACAGAGGGTAGACAAATATATTGTATTCAAACGTGTTACATGGAGCGAGTTGAATTAACATAGTAGGAAAATAAGTGGCATGCCATCACGTGCAGCGAGTTATGTTACGGCATATGCCGGCTCACTGTAATTGGAGGCACGTGGGTGGTGGCTGAACCTCACTCCTTACATCCGAGGTTGCGCTCGGACACTGCTCTGTCTTGTACTCACCTTGTCGTTTTTCTCGAGTTGCCCCGCCTCTCTTCTCTAACATGCTAGCAGATGATCTCTCTTGAGATATCCGGGATTTGGTCAAGACACGGCCCCGGATGTGTCTAGTCTGGCTTGGGAGCCGGGTGTCCTGATTCCGATTCGAGACGGGGGGGCTGGTGAGTGGGAGGATAAGGAGCCCTGGAAGTTGAGAGTAGTCAACTGCAGTAAAGGCACTCTTCCTGTCACCTATCCACTTTTTCCCCCTTCGTTGCGCAGGCAGGTGCATATGGGTCGCCCGGGCTCATCGTCCACCTCATGCGATTATGATTCTCACTCTTGCCTATCTCCGACAAACCTCGCACAGGAACGGGGAGCGACCTGTTGTGAGTGTCATGCTCCCTCTGATGTCTGGTGTTACCCCTGGATGTCCCCTCTCTCGAGTTTTCGTCCGAGCGAAGGTTGGGACAAGTGCGGGGTTTCTCGTTCTTGCTCCCGGTTGTTTCCTCACTGGAGGAAATACCCTTTCTCCTACTGGTTCTAGTGCATTCGCTATTGAGCGTAGTCGTGACTTGGTGCGCTATCCGTGTCTTGACGATTCCGATCATTGAGCTGACAGCCTCCTTGCAGTTTAGTGCTACGTAAGTGATGCGCTCCTGTCGGTGGGATGCCCTTTGATTCTCTGTCTTACGCTTGCATGCTCAGATTCTATTCGTAGACATTTGCTTCCACTGTTGTTTTTATGAGGTGGGATTGTTTTGTGCGTCGTTGAAAGTAATGCTAACCGATCGCAGCAGATGTGGTTGATGCTTAGCAAATGAGATCTTTTTGTGATACAACACGACGGCGCGGTCAATGAGACTCGGAGTCCCTTGATCTGCTGGCAGCAGATTGCTTGAAATTGTCTAGCTTGTCAAGAGTTCCTGGCCCTCGATTTGCATCATGGTTTGATTTGCTTTGGAATGGTTTGTGGTTTCGGCGAGTCCTGGTTCGATACTCATCCCAATTGTCCTAGGTACCTGTTTGGCACTTTGGAAGTCTGTTCTACGCTATACTCTGCAAAGGCGATGGATATATCTGGAATTCCTATTCATGTTCTGTGAGTGGCTTGGGCCCGATTGATAGAGCGGCGCTGACGTCGATGATACCTAAAGGGGAAGCAGGGCCTATCAGGCGGTGTTTGTAGGTGTGTTTTCTGTGTTTGGTTCGCCGGTGTTGGATGCTCACGTCTCCATGCTGCAGCTGGCTTCTGAAACTTGAGTATTTGGTGGCTCCCCCATAGTCCTGGGAGTCATGTGTAAGATGCCTGAGCACCTGAGAAGAAAACCTGAGAACTGAGAGCTGAGAACGGCACAATATAAGACTTCCCACGATATGTGCAGGCTTTGTTTACGTACCAAACAGTGCCGCTTTTGATCTGTCGCATATTCATTTGCCGGGCCGAAACCACTTTTCGGCCCAAATCCGACGCATTGGCCAGTTGCCGACGACGACAACGACAAGGGCAACACCAACATATTCTGCTGCTAAATTATTCGTTTTCACTCTAGTCTTTCCGCCTCTGCACTCTCCATGATATGCCCCGAAATCACCTTCCGGGTGCCTCGACCCTCAGAAATCGCAACCGGGTTACCAACAAAACTCGCCTCAAGATACACCATGGCAATCTCGACGCGGAGGCCCTCCTCATCCCGGACGAAGACGAGGAGAAGCATCGTCTCACCAACCTCGTTGCTGGCGTCGACGCTGAGGATGCCAACGTGAGTGTGCCACATCCCCTTTGCCCCACCAGCCTGCCACGTCAGCAATTTTCGTGGCTGTGCGTTCCGCGGTTCAGCTGACTAAGCTACCTTTTGCGTAATCTTTCTACAGGAACACCATTTGCAGGAAGTTCTTAGTGCCGCTCACCGGGCAAGCACGGCCATCGGCCGATCAACCAAGGGCGTACCAGATAAGCCTGCCCCCGCTGCATACATCCCTACACCAGACTCGACTGGCGTCGTCGATAATTATGAAGAGTTCTATCCTCCAAACAGGTGGAAGGACCCTGCTAGTTATGTCTGTACGTCCCTATCGGTCGAGGAGTCAATCGTCGACGGCTTGGCAGGCGGATTCACGTATTACATGGATGAGCGGGACAAAGATTGGCTCGATAAGAACAACGAGGAAGCAAGAGGCGAGGGAACAAGTGCCCAGGGAGCCGTCTCTGCATCTGGCACCCGCACATCTGCGCGTAGTGCCAAAGCGAAGGGAAAGGAGCCTGACGTTTCACAACCAATTCTCATCTCGGAGGATGAATTTGAACTTGTAGTAGGGATCTATGAGAAGGTTACTCACGAGAAATACGAGTATCTGCATCATGTAAGTGTTCTGCTGCGAGATATGACCCTTGACTCAAACGCGTATAGGGCTTGGAGAATGGGATGGCATTCCCTGGGTTTACGGATTACCAGGACACTTTCTCGAACGAACTACCTCCGTCGATGTTTGCCACATTCACTGTCCCCTCCTGGGTCCCGAAACCTCCCCAGCTTCTCCGTATTGCTCGTGCCATCTACCCGCACTGGAAAGAGAGGCGCATAGAACGTGGCGGCCATCGGATAATACCTACCCTTAACGGAGACGAGTCGGATACCCTCAACGAGTCGTACATCTGCTTTCGGCGCCGCGAGATCAAGGCCGTTCGCAAAACGCGTGCATCACAGGTCACATACTCGGACAAGCTCACACGGTTACAGGCGGAGCTTTCTTATCCTCTCGAGCTTGCCAAGCTCATCCTTAATCGTGAAAGCACCAAAAAAGAATGCGCGCAGCATGCACAGGACGTGTGGGAGAAGCGGATGGCTCTTGCCGATCTCAAACGTATGTATCCTGCACTCAACGACAAGGCGGACGAGGAGTTGCTTGTGGATAAGGAACGTCCGGCCAAGAAGCCCGAACCTGCAGCGTATGTACTCTGGATCGCTTATCTGGTACGGTTGGTACTGACATGAGCCGTTAGGCGCATACCTGGTCTCAGGATCCGTACGCAAGACTCGACTGTGTCAACGCCAAGGCAGGAGACGACTTTGCGCCCAAAGGAACGTATCAACGCCATTCGGGAGCAGATCGAAGCTACGCTTGCCCGCCAGAAAGACCAAGATCACCACTGGGAAGACCAGATCGACGTGAGTGTACATGCATGTAGTCCTTGCACACTTACCAATTATGTTTTGAAACAGAGCGCCTACCAGCAACCTCCTGTTCCATATGCCTCCCGACTCTTCAAGTATATCCCTCCACCCGAAGCACCCGCATGGCCATCGTCAAAGAGCGCTGACAACGATGCACCAGCCAGACCCATACGTTCAGTTAGGCTGCGTATCGGCCGCGGTGGTCGCCGGATGCTTGACCGGCGTGATTTCACTTCTCGTCCTGCGTTTGCTAAGCGCCAGAAACTTGAGTCCTCATCCGACGAGTCGGAGGCGATGGAGGTTGATGAAGATCCTGAAGAGCTTGAGCGACGACGTCGACTCGAGGAGCAATGGAAGTATGATCAAGATGATGTCCCAGCGTTTGGGCCCCAAGGCCAGGACGAGCAGGATCGGGTCCTCGTAGACGAATATCAGACAAAGTATGTTCCCTTATAACTTGCAATACTTGTTGTTAATCTTTGCGGTCAGGTACCTGCGCCACACAATGACATTACTTGCGGATTCGGACCAAGCAAGTCTGGTAACAGACAATGCCATACCCGTTGTCACAGCGGACGGTCGTCAACTTATGTTTGCTCCATTCCGACTCGGCGTCCCCCCCTCCATTCACCGTCGCGATCCTGGTGGCACCTTCCGTCCCATATATCCCGCTCTCGCACAATTCCTTGCTCAACCGCCACCCGCCAACAATGCTCCTCATCAGCTTCCCGGCCTTGCAAATGGCGCTCCAGTTGCTATCCAGCAGCAACTTAAGAAGATGCCGCCCCCCAATGCTGTTCCCCAGATGCGGATATCGTCAAACGGCGGAATGCGCCCAGCTATCCCTGCCGTCAATGGTGTCAATGGCTTGCAGTCTACTACTTCGATTGCTACGCATACATCCCCTCCCCAGCCTGTCCCTGTTCCTCAGCACTCCCCTCCGAACGGTGTCAATGGAGTTGCCAGTCGTCCTGCCATTGCCATGCCCCATGTTGATGTAGTGAAGACCGAAGTTCATCAGCCATCAGCCTTGGTCAATGGTGCGATAGCCGTTCAGCAGAGCGACTCGACACAAAGTACCGATTCCGCTGCCACGGCTGTGTCTCCTACACGTCCAAAGTCCCAAACCCAAACTGTCGGTATGCCCGCCAATGGATTCCACGTTGCAAACAATTATGCCGCAGCGTTGACCCCTGCTACCTATGCGCAAATAGCCAGTAACCCAGCTCTGCAAAACCTGAAGACTGCCTTTGCAAGTCTACCGCAAGGAGATTTCGCTAACCTCCAGAGTCATCTACAACGCATGCCGTATATGCAAGTGTTGCCTGGTGCCAATGCGAATAACCTTCAGCTCAGCGCGAATACGAACCTTAAAGTTGCTGCAGCGCGCCAGATGCAGTGGGCGAATTCCCCCCTACAGCGACCGACGTCTACAGTGAACGGGATCGACAACGTGAATGGCGTGAACGGTGTGCAGTCTAGTCCGCCTCCCAATCATGTTTCCGCCACAGCACCTACAACTAATGGTTCACGACCTGCTATGCGTATCCCCTCTAATGGTCAAATGTCTATGTCACCCATGCCCCAACACACTCCTTCGCCATTACCGCACATAGCACAGTCTCAGTCTCCTCCGTGACTACCAATGACACCGACGATGGGAATGGCCTCCCCGTCAATACAGCAACAGGCTGTGGGTGGTTCGCAGATTGGGTATTAATAATAATAATAATGGTTACGTACCTATGTTCCCTTGTTATGCCTCTTTCTCCATGCTAGTGTGATTCTTTTGGTCCATGCGTTTCTCTCTCCACCCTTTTACTACTACTTTCATCTTCGGTTTCTGGTCCACGTTTTACCTTTGGAGCATAAACTCTTTCTCCCGGTACTATCGAATCCCCTGTCAGTTCTTTTTGTTCGTCTCTCTCGTTAGTAACATTCATAGTATGTTTTCAAGCCTGTATTCTATATTATCTTACAACGCAATCTCAACCCTTTTTACAAATATTCTTTGGCCTCTTATACGATATCTAGTGCTGAGTTTGGCAGGATGTAATTGTTACAATCTTGGCAGGTGTTTGATATTGGAAGTTTGTCATTCCTGGGTAATAAAAGATTCCCTTTACCAAGGCATTGAGGCTCGAACTACGAAAGACGTGAGACGGTCTCGACTCATCTCGTGCTATTCGTGGATCTAGGAGAAGCAATAATTCCCCTCGAGTCTCGAAAGATAGGAGTCCCAATCACACGGTTGCTGAAAAACATACATGTGCCCTTGCCTTCGATCAGTTACGCTGACAGGCAAGGGTATTTTTTTCGAGATATCTTTATTGACACCTCGAGGCATAGTTCTAACACCGAGCCGAGGACAGAAGGTAATGATAGGAAATGATGCATCACGTACATATATATATACAGCCTCATATATCAATCAGTAGATGAGTCTCTTACGGTCTAGGCGTATAAACTGGTCGAGGACATCACGGATTCGATGACAGAGCCTAGGGCCTTCAGGCTGGGGGGGCAGGGGTGGAGGTCAGTTTTTCTGTTAGTTGAGAGACAGAGAAAGCAACAGGTCCGTGGTGTAAAATTGCACAAGCCCCTCGCGCAGGGTTCTCGAGATCGAGTTCTTATTCTCGCGCAAATACAACGTGAATGCACTGCCGAAGTTATTTTCGACTTCCGGAACGATGTAATGTGCGGTGAATCACTTGCTTCATCGAACTAGGTCCCTTAAATGGGGTCTCGAAGTCGAAGAAATGAGTATCGAGGCACGGAGATTTTGAAGAGTCGGATGTCAGACAGTCGAGTGCGGGAAGGTACGATCTACATACAGAAGATTATGATGGTCCGACAGCGGCGCAAAGTTCCCGTGTCTTGTCTTGTCAAAGGGAAAAAAGGCCGAATATATGGGGGCCGGTGTTCTTTGTCCATCTTGTCGCCGGTTATCCTCATGGGCACAGGAGGTGCAGACGTGATGGGTGGAAGGATAAGTGCCGGCATCCAATCCCAGTGTAACGGAAATATTGCGCTCTTCAGTATAGAAGTGAACATGACATACGACTTGACGGCGGTCGTCAAGAACATCCATTTAGAAATCAGCGAGAGATCAAGAGCCGATGAACATGGGAGGTTATGGGTATGGGTATAAAAGCCCGTGGTACATGGGTGATGTGAGTGGCCTACGCGGGTGCTTGATTGTTGGTTTTGCTTCGCCCTCGTTCCAAACTTGAAACTTGAAGATGCGTGTCCTGAATTCGTTCGTCAAGGCCGTGGTTGCTGTGGCTCTCCTCGGTGGTGGTAGTAGTGGTGTAGCTGCGACGGATGGGGGGTATTCGGATACGTGTGCGGAGGTTAATGCAGAGTTGAAGGTGCCCCAGCCTTTGATCCCGAAGAATCTGATTGGCGTTGGGATAATTAGTGAGTGGTCTCCTATGTGGACTCGACCTTGGTGTTGTGTGGGCTGAGGATGGTGTGGACGGCAGCGGGAGTGAATGTTAAATATTAACGGTCATCCCATAGAAGCGTGTATTTGCGTTCATGACATTCCGACATTCATCACGACTAATGCGGTTGCCATTGCGGGTGTCGCGCTCGCTGGAAAGACATATGTCATTTCTGCTATCACTAGCATGGTGAGTGCGGGTCCACGGGGTTATAGAAGTGTTTGCTTACCTTGCACACTTAGGTTAAAGCCAATGGTAAGGTCTGCAACTACCCCGATCACGCAGTAGCTTCGTGCACCAAGAACGCGCCGTGCAACTTCCAATGCAAAGACGGGTAAGTCGCCACGACGTATTCACGACATTCACTTACTTTCCACATTAGATACCAGCCATATCCATCGCAAAACCCAACCAAATGCGTCTGCAACCCACCCTATAGCGAGTGCAATGGTAAATGTGGGATCTATAAAGGCTGCCCTAGCGGTAAACCGCATTACCGTCGCGACTCCTTCTCACGCGAGTTGCTGTGTCCTGCCGGAATGGAGGCGTGTGGGATTTGGGGACGAAATGCGAGGAGCTGGGAGTGTGTGGATACCATGAATGACCTGGAGAGTTGTACGTATATTCCATTTGTGGCACT
>JAEUWO010001119.1:0-10238 GCA_018524685.1 Podaxis sp. MADm22 | reverse complement strand
GAGGATGAAGATCCGAAGGTGCTCGCAGCGCAGTATGGACTTGACATCCCTTTGGGAACAGACTAGGCTACAAGTTCCAGTATCCGGCTCATTGTGTACGATTTGTTGAACGTAAAGTGTTTGTCGCCGGTGGTAGTTGGTGGAAGAAAGCCCCTAAGAGCAATGCGACTGTCACAACGTAACACCGGGTGTACCACTAAGCAACATCACCTTCAGCGCAGCGCAAATGCGAACTTTAAAGTTGCTGCAACGCGCCAGACGCAATGGGCGAATTCCTCCCACAGTGGCCGGCGTCTACAGCGAATGGGATTGACAACGTGAATGGCGTGAATGGCGTGAGCGGTGTGCAGTCCAGTCCGCCTCCCAATCATGTTTCCGCCACAGGACTTACGACTAATGGTTCACAACCCGCTATGCGTATCCTCTCTAATGGCCAAATGTCTATGTCGCCCATGCCTCAACACACTCCTTCACTTTTACCGCATATAGCACAGTCTCAGTCTCCACCGTGATTACCAATGACACCGACGATGGGAATGGCTTCCCCCTCAATACAGCAACAGGCCGTGGGTGGTTCGCAGATTGGGTATTAATAATAATAATAATCATGACCTACCTATGTCCCCTTGTTATGCCTCTTTCTTCATGCTAGTGTGATTCTTTTGGTCCACACGTTTCTCTCTCCATCGGTCTATTTCTTTCATCTTCGGTTTCTGGTCCACGTTTTACCTTTGGAGCATAAACTCTTTCTCCCGGTACTATTGAATCCCCTGTTAGTTCTTTTTGTTCGTCCCTCATTAGTAACATTCATAGTATGTTTTCAAGCCTGTATTCTATATTATCTTACAACGCAGTCTCAGCTTTTTACAAATATTCTTTGGCCTCTTTTATACGATGTCTGATGCTGTATTTGGTCGGACGTAATTGTTAAAATCTTGGCAGATGTTTTGCGTTGGAAGTTGTTCATTCCTGGGAATAAAAGATTCTCTTTAACAGGGCGTTGCGGCCCGAACTTGGAGAGATATGTGAGAACGGTCTTGACTTATCACAAAAAAGACTAAGAGTCTGACTACGTACGGGTGACTAGCCTTGACTCATCTCGTATAATTTGTGGACCTAGAAGTAGTAATTTCCCTAGAATCTCGAAAGATAAGGATCCAATCACACGGTTGCCGAAAAACATACATGTAATCTTGTCTCCAACCAGATATACTGACAGGCAAGGGTATTTCTTTCTAGTTGAAATCCTCGAGGTGTAGTTCTAACACCGAGCCGAGGACAGGATGATACAAGCTGTGTGCAGAAGATATGACGGGTTCGACAGCGGCATAAAACTCCATGTTTTGTCAAGAGGAAAAGGCCGAATATATTGGGCTAGTGTTCCTTGTTCACCTTGTCGCCGGTTGGCCTCATGGGCACAAGAAATGCAGACGTGATGTATGGAAGGAGAAGTGAGCTAGAAGTGATGATATCCAATCCCGATGCAACGGAAATATTGCGCTTTTCAGTAATGACAGACGACTTGACGAGGGCCGTCAAGAACATCCAATTAGAAGTCAGCGGGGGACCAAAAGCCGATGAGGATGGGAGGTCATGGGTATGGGTATAAAAGGCCGTGGTACGTGTGGGTGGTGTAAGTGATTTACACGAGTATTTGGTTGTTGGTTTCGCTCCGCCCTCGTTCTAATCGTAACTTGAAGATGCGTGTTCTGAATTCGTTTGTTAAAGCCGTCGTTGTTGTGGCTCTTCTCGGTGGTGGTAGTGGCTACTGTCGCGACTCATTCTCGCGCGAGTCGTTGTGCCCTGCTGGACTGGAGGTGTGTGGAGTACTGGGACGAAATACGGGGAGCTGGGAGTGTGTGGATACCATGAATGACTTGGAGAGATGTACGTATATTCCATGTGTGGGACTCATGAGTTTGGCTGATGAGGTGTCGTATAGGCGGTGGATGCGTCTCGACCGGTGGAGGACAGGATTGTACTGCGCTGCCTGGTGCGTGGAATGTGGGTTGTGAGCAGGGCCAGTGTGTCGTGTACAGTTGTGCGGCTGGGTATTTGAGGAGCGCTGACAACACGTACTGTGTACGAGTATGAGGACCCAAAGGTACTCGCAGCACAATATGGAGTTGACCTCCCATTGGGGATGGGCTATGCTACAAGTTCCAATATCCGGTTCATAGTGTGCAACTTGTTGAATGTAAAGCATGTGTTGCCGGTGGTAGTTGGTGGAAGAAAGCCCCTAAAAGCAATGTGACAGTCACAGCGTAACACCGGGTATGCCACTAAGCAACATCCCCACAAGCACCCACAACATCTCTCCCTCCTCCTCGTCCCACAACAACGACAACATGCCATCCGACCTAGGCACACCAGTCAACACTGCCCTCTTCATCTACATCCTCTACTCCGTCCAACGCATCCTCTTCCCACCCATCTCAAAACCACGCACCATCCCCCACGAATTCAAAGCAGGTTACTCCTGGATGCCGAAATCCCACCCACCAACAGTGCTTTTCAAAATTTACACACCAAAGACGCTGGAGCCATTCAACGGGAAGGACGGTGGAAGGATTCTATTGGCGATTAATGGGATTGTGTTTGATGTGACGAGTGGGAGGAATTTCTATGGGCCTAGTGAGTGGTTGTTTAATTTGAGTGCGGAGTGTATGGGCTGAGGAATGTGCAGATGGAATGTATGGGAACTTTGCGGGCAGGGATGCGTCGAGGGGCATGGCTAAGCAGAGTTTCGACCTTGGTGAGTGTCAAGTTGTGAGGCGTTAATGAAGCAGCCTTGGGTATTCAGTTGTCATTATAGACATGTTGACGCCGACGGACCAACCGCTGGACAAGCTCGAAGACCTGCGGCCAGAGGAAATGTACGTACGAGTCATCTCATTTATTACCACACACACCTACCTGACTTGACACTCTTTTCTAGCGAGAACATGAAAGGTCGGGATAACATTATACAAAACGTAACATAACCGGTACTAAGAAGATCTACAGGCTGGATCGAACACTTCTCAAACAAGTATATCATATGCGGAAAACTGGTAGAAAACGATGCGATCTGAGGCAGAAAGAGAGCAAAGCCACTGTCATCGTTTACTCTCCACCTTCTCCAGCTTTGGTTCAGACTCTTGTCCCTCCTGCCCCTCCTGCTGTTGTCCTGTATCCTCCGACTCGACAATCCATTGTAGAAACCGTTGTGCATCCTTACCCCTTACGCGTGAGCCTGGACAAAAAGACTTGGAGAACCAAACCACGCAACCGTACCTGAGCCATTTTCTCCGGCATAGACCTCCGCACGCAAAACCTAGGCACTAATCCACCAAATTCCCCACACATGATCTTACGCCACTCGATAATCCTGCCGCCGTCGTATTCTTTAAGGTGTTCGGCCGTGACACAACGGCCTTTGACGCCCAAGTCTTCGAGGACGGCAAGGTTCTCCGAAGGCGTCTTGAGGTCAACCGGAATTGTGATCGCAATCCTGCCCCACAACAAACATCAGAAAAGAGAAGCCAAACAACCCCCGCACGAGGGGAGGAGCGTGTGGGAACACGGGGGAAGAGAAGCATGGAGATCGTGGAACAAAGGGGCACCACTAAAAAAGAACAGCTAGAACGCACACCAGTGTACTACTTACCCAGTCCTCGTCCCAGGTACCATATCAACCAACTTTACAATCTGCAACATCGTGAAAACGCGCGGCGACAGCGGCGAGCCAAAGTCGTATGAAACAGACCAAATAGACTGCGATCTCGACAGGGTCTTGATGTCGTTCACGGACGTAATCTCCGGGGTGTACCTACAGGCAGAAAAAGAATAAACGGAAAAAAAAATCACAACCGCAACAGTTGCATTTCAACATCGGTATTGTGATAGGATGGGTATGATTTAAAAAGTGAGAGCTCGCACTGTTGCTGATTCCGGATTCTATCTCTGCTCATCCTTGACCAAAGTTTCGTGTACAGGGTCGGAGTTGGATTGTGCGTGTTGTGGTCCGGTGGTGGAATGCTGGGAAACTCGTGTGCGACGCAGTACCAGGGTGTTTCGGTTGCGGGTGGGGGTGTGGTTATGGGGAGGGAGTGAGAGAGTGAGTGAGATGCGGAGAAGGTCGGGAGGGTGTGCGAGTAGGTTTGGATCCCGTTGTACACTTTGCCAGGCTTCCAGGATTGGGAGTCGTAGAGGATTTGCTCTGCTTCGGCGATGAGAACTTCTTTACGGGGTAGATCTGGTTTGAGAAGGTGGGAGGGGTTGGTGATGTTATCAATGTTCATCAGAGGAGGGGGGGGGAGGGGGCGTACTGTTGAGTTTGACTGGGACCAGACAAAGTGCACGAGGGATATGGGGACGCTGCTGCTGCTGTTGTTGACGGTGTTCCTGTTGTTGTTCGGAAGCCGCGGTAGGACCATTCCCACTCACACCCTCATGGCCGAGGTCAGCACGAGAGGCTGACGGTGTCGGCGCAAAGTTGATCGTGCGTTCACGTTCACGGGTCGAGGTAGAGACTAATGTCGTTTGCGACGCCGCTGCTGTATTCGAGCGGGGCATTGGGGGGTTTTACCTGTGCGTGTGTGCGGCCGGGTCGTGGTGATGGTGATGGTTTGGGAAGAAAGGAGAAATGAAAGGTCAGGGTTCAGGGAATGGGAATGGAATCAGAATCAAAAGGTGTGATTCGCAGATTAGATTGTCAGAGCTCAGGGTGTGGGCGATAACATATTTTCTCTCCCTCTCTTTCCTACCCCTTTGGTTGTTTCTACGCGGTGCTAGGTTCATTCTTGCTATCTTATTGAAGTACAGGACGCGAGTGAATGATGGTGATCTTCTGTAAAGAGACCGACGTGAGCGGCGGATGGGGTAAAGGGGAACGGCACGGGGTGGTGCGGTGAAACTGAGTTGTCTGGATGGGGAGACGCGTTGGTCAATAGTCGGATGTACGGGCGTGGGTCTATTGTTTGTCAAAAAGTTTTTCCCAAGTTGCGGTTGGCGACGGGACTCGGAGGACTGGTACGGGTGTGGTAGAAATATGGACTTTGGTTGCAGTACTCGCCATGCCTGTAGTCGCCACCGTCGTCTTCGTAATTGTAGATGCAGCCTCGTGCTGAGGCCGGCGAGTACATTTTGCGCGGCGCGTATGGGTGCAGAGGGTGGAGAGTTTGTAGCAGGAGAAAATGAGCGCGCAGGTAAAGGAAAGGAGGCCGAGCGCAATGTAAATGAACATGATACTATGCGCAGTTCCCCCGACGGAATTACTATTCACGTCGAGGTCAAATGCAGGCGCCATGGGTAGTTTGAGATGGAGGGCATGGCTGGGTCGTCGTGGTCGGTGTTATGAGGGGGATTGGCGTTCAGGCTGGGCAGGGATCAAATAGTATATCATCATCACTTGTTTGTTCTCCACCATTATGGCTGACTGGCAAACGGACTGGAACGTCGACAATGCTGGCGACAGAGACGTCCAAATGGCAGCCCCGTCATCACCACCGCGAGCGTTGTTGGAACCAGAGAGAGAGGAGACACCGTTAGAACAGCTGATACGACACTGGATGAATGAACGACATGCTCCGGATATTCTGCCTGCTCAAGAGGCCCTGTTGTCTTCGATCCTGGACCACCTTAGGAGGCAGGTACTGTCCTCCCCCCGTCATTGTGCTTTAAACCTGGTTGGCTGATTGGTGATAGGCAGTCGGATGCTGTTCAGTTGCTCAGGGGAGACCCTTCGACATCTGATGATGAGCATCTGAGGATCACGCTCGTACAACTCGATATCGAGCGCGTCAAGTTTATCGTCCGGTCCTACGTCCGCACTCGGCTGTACAAGGTGCGGTTCTTTGAGTCGGATTTGGATTCAGGATGGTGCTGACGCGTGGGCGTAGATTGAAAAGTACGCGCGGTATATCACGTCGAACGCAGAGATTCAGACGCGCTTGACGGCTGCTGAACGCGACCATGCGAGTCGACATGCTGATCTGACGGATAGGCATTTCAATTTCAGTGTGCTGCAGAGTCTGCCTGAACCGCAGAGGCATTTGGATGATGAGACGCCGTATTATATGCCCCCAATGAGTGCGTACTCTTCCCTCTTCTGATTTCCAGACTTATTGATGGTTGGTGCAGTGAGTACTCCTGATGTTACTCGACCTGTATTCGTACACGCGTTAAAAGACTGTCCTCCTGTTATTCTTCCAGAGTACGCCCTCCCTTGCTGATGATAAGTACCAGACTGACGATCGGACAGTGGAACGCGACACGAAATGCTCAAGGGGCACATCTCTCTCACACACTTTTCGGTTGTCGAACACCTAGTCGCAAGAGGCGAAGCCGAGCTCGTCTGATACCATACTGTACTCTATAATATACAACAAAAAGAATTACACTATTCTTGCCAATCATCGTCGTCATCCTCTGGAGTCTTCCGCTGCGCAGGGTACCGCTCCTCCTCGGCATCCTCGTCGTCTCTATCATACATCGTCGCATCACCCTCCGCATCCTGATTCTGACTCTTCTTCCCTCTCCCAGCACTCCCACCTTCCTCATCCTCACCCTTCTTCTTTCTCCGTCGTTTAGGCGCTGATGCACCGCCTTCGCCGTCTGCACCACCACCGGGGGTCGTAGCAGCAGCCTTTTTGGATTTGCGCTTCTTCTTGCCGTCGGCGTTTTCAGCTTCGAGGTCAATGGTGCCTCCGGCACTTGGATCAGGAACAGCTTCAACGATCTCTTTGAGAAAGTCAAGCATTTCCGTTGTTTCAACCGCATGTTTACTGGGAAAGTGTGCGAGTGTTACTGGTGCTGTGGTGGAAGGACGTGGATGACGCACAGGTGATACGCTTCAACCTTTTTGGACCCGCGTTCTGTTGTCACTTTGCTAGCTTCGTCGATCAAGAGGCCGAGGAACAGTTCCAATGCTTTCGCTATAGTGTAGTTGAATGATGGGTTCCGTGTTTGGAGTTGAAAAGGAGGACGTACATATGACGATGGGAGTTGCTTGAGCGACTTTGCCCACTTCCTCGTCCTTTTGCATGATCTTTTTTATTCGCGCCTGGAATGGGTGTGAGTGAGAGGTTTTTGGTGGTGTAGAGGTGTGCGCGGGCGTACGACAGGGAATTTTGTCTGCTTGTTCTTGTTCTTCATGAGGGTATGTGCGGATGTTGAGAGTGGGAAAATATCAACATCATGACGTCTCAATCTGGACCTTGAACAACATAGACGCCCAGGCTATACTCACCAATGACGCGTCAACGGCTGTCATGAAATACTGCCTCGTTGACTACTACAAGCAAACCCAAATTCGGTCGGATGTCGTCTCCGGACATTTGTAGAATCCCACCTGACTCCGAGTCCTCCCGGTATTGCCAAAATTCAAGTGGTTAATCTATGCCTGTGGCAAGGTTTTCCCAGCCCGTTCTCAGTGTTTACACGCTTAGACCAAGTTGTCACAGCTCTGGACATAGACTTTGGCGTCTCTATCTCTGGTAACAGGGAAAATCGGCAATTCAAGCGCTCACTGAGCACTAAAGCTCCTGAGGAAATTGATGATGGATGAGACAATACATTTTCTCAGTGCAGCAGTGATCGACCATGTGCCATCAAAACGGGAGGTCTTTTGGCAACACATTTCAACTACATCCACGCGGCCTGGCCTGCTTTACCTGTCTTCAAAGTAATCTCGACAAAGTTAACCCTGTTCAAGAGTACCTCAAAAGCAGGTTGGCTACACGTAGAAAGGTAGAGGAGGAGACAGAGCAGTAGATAACCATTCTATTGAGGCCTTTACACGTCTAGTACTTAAGCGCCCGAATTGGCAGGTCTCGGGGCACTTGAGAAAGGTTGGTTGGTGTTTTGTAGAGATGGTGGCACCCCAGCTGGTGTTTTGTTTGCAAGTCTAGCTTGGATTTCCTAACAGACCTCCAAGGTGATATTCAGGGATCCTTCTGCCACCCACCCTAGGTTTGGGCCTATTATCTCAGCCAAATCAGACCCCTACTTATTCAGATCCCTTCACTCCCAAGTTTTTTGGTCCACATTCATCCATATCATTGGAATTGAATCATCTGCACCTATATCAAAAGGTAGCAGCAGAGGTCATGGGGCATGTCACAGGAATTGAACTATCTCTACCTGTGTCAAGCATCAAACATGGGCAGCAGAGTTGGGGGGAAGCAGAGGTCATGGGGTGGACTTTGATGCTAGTGTGATTGTTGTGCTTCATTCAGGAAATATGTTAGTGCAACAGGACCTCAAGTCTGTGAGGAAGATGCCAAATCACCACTCAAGCATTTACCAGATCAACTATCTTCAGATACCCATACAACATACTTGAGCTCCTTGTGGTTGCCTCATGCCTTCTGATAATGTCTGCTCAAGTGTAAAAGTCAGTTTGTCCCCAGTGCTTTGAACTCTGCTGCACCCTCTGGTACTCAGAGGCCATTCCACTGCCCTTACTACTGTTTGTTTGTCCATGATATTCATGGTGGTAGACAATAATGATGGATCTTAGACTGAGAGCAAGGACCTATTGACTAGCTTGCAAGCACAGTTGGATGTGAAGGATAGCTTTGTACACTTAGAGCACTGTGCTCTATTTCTGGTCAATGTCCAATATGACAAATTGGTAGATGCCAGTCACCATTTACACCTGGATTTCATACTTCCCTGAGGATGCACATGTCTCACTGATGGCTCTGATAAGTTGAACACAGGTTCATCTGGCCAATTGATACCAGCCAGGGAAAGTCCTAAATTAGCAGGGAAGCACTGTCCACAATGGGAGTAGGTTCATTGCATTGTTCATGTTGAGTGCTCCTGGAGCAAGAATGGATACAGTCAGATATTGAGATTGGGACTAGCATCATCAGTTGACTGGTTGATGCTACACCTTTCTTTCCCTCTAACCACTATCATTGATTTGCAAAAGTCAGTTGTGTACCTTACTATGGGCCATTGAAAGAAGTCCTCTGTACCCCTTGGATTATTAGGCATCCCTGAAATGCCCTAACAACCCTGCTTGGCTGAGTTGAAACATATGCCAGACACTCCTAAATACCTTAATAAACTCAAAGAGTTTGAATTCAAGTGGGCTTGGGATTCACAGGGCAACTTGCTATGCCCTGAACTACACTTGGATGCTACTGGGCAGTCCCAGAGCTCCTTGCCTACCCCCTCTACCCCATCCCCTGCTGGACATGCCCATCCAGCATCTCCTAGCACTATGGAGCTAGACTCTTTAACCAGCCTCTATGTCTACCCTGATTCTCAAGTGACTCCTAGGGCCACTTCCTCCTCTCTCCCTTTGTCCTCTCCCTCCAACAAGGTCAATGATAATGATGAATTATTCCAAACTGTCAGTGAGTTTATCATATATATAGTTTGTGAACTCAATCAAGCTGAATATGCTCCTGACCCACACCTATTCACTGCAATGTGCAACCTCATCTCTGTTATGAACTTAGGAATATTCACTATATATTCTGCATTGTGATTTCCTTTATCTTTTAGTTTCCTTTCTATAATTTGTACTTGGATCTTTTAAATTGTTATATCTCTTGAATGTTGCTTGGTTCATTCTCAAAGATTAGTTATAAATAGTTGATCTATTTATAAAGAACCAAATCTCATACAATTTTAATGATTGATAAGCTTTTATCTATTCTTAAGAAGTACTTCTATTTATTCTTAGTATAGATTGTCTTCCTTCCTTCTAGTCCTGAGTTGATCTCCAAGTTGAGTCTTAGTACTTGAACAAGTTTTATTAATTAGAAGTTCTTCTCATGACATCTCATGGTAGATATACTTAGATACACTGTCTATAAGTATATAAACTGTTGACACTAACAAGTAGAAAATATGGTTTCTACTTGGTTAGGTAGAGATTCAAATGGAAGTCTATCAACTCAAAGTGATATGAATTTAAGTCTTATAAATCTAAGCTTTTCCTCTATTGCTCTCTAAGTTGTTAAAGTCTTCTATCAAGGAATAGTCTGTTGTAATACAAAAGATTGTTACTTGTAGTAGTTCTGACCTTGCTGTTATGAACTCAGTAAATGTTCACTATACATTTACTAAATTATGTTTTCAATCTATTTGTCTCTTGTTTATTTTGAAAGCTTTAACCTTTAGTTTGTTTACTTTCTTCATAATTTTTATGACAATGTCTATGCTTATGTAATATCAAAAGTTGTATGACTTTTATGGATTGATAAGCTTTCATACTATTATTAGAAAAGAAGACTTCT
>JAEUWO010001125.1:0-19639 GCA_018524685.1 Podaxis sp. MADm22 | reverse complement strand
TGGTGGGCGAAGTGTTCGATGTCTTCGGGGTGAGTGTAGGATTCGTCGGTTTGGGTTTCGGGTGTTGAGTGGTATTGTTCTATGGGCGATAGAGAAGAGGTTGGTTAGGGTCTGAAGGGGTTGGAGTTAAATAGGGGTGAGGGTGTACCTTCGTGGTGGAGGAAGAATTCTGTGCAAATTATGAGTGGTCAGCCTGGGTGGAAGGACAGGGGTACATGCAGCTGTAACGTACCACTCTCAACATCATAGTGGTGACCTTCAGCCCCCATATGCTCGAAACTCGGTAGAGCGGCCACCCCAACACTCTCCAACTCCTTTAGGTCCACTAGGCCATCACGGTTCGCGTCAAGAATTTGCAAGACGGCGTTAACAATTGCATCGGCTTTCTTCTGATGTTCCTCTTCGTCCTATGTATCATACATGATTTGTTAGCTGGTGATGATACAGTGACGTGGGTTGAGTAGCGTACTTTCGACTTCTTCTGTGAGTAAACGTGGTGGACGCCGTAAATGGCTTCAATCTCGGCTCTGTCCCAGATTCCATCTCTAGCCAAGAGGATATGTCACTCGTCAAGTGGAAGAGGGTAAGAGGAGAGTTGCTCACCGATTCAAGTCATGCAACTGGAAGAAACTTCCAGCATCAAAGGAATCACTGTGCGCAACAATCCCAACGTCAGCAGTTTCTCAACGCAAATCATCGCCAAGATAGACCTACATATGATGTTCCGAAGACATCTATAAAACATACAATTAACATTCCGATGACAACACAACTGGAAACACAAAATCTCAAACTGACGTGTCTTTGTGCATATTGCTGCATAGATTCACCAGGCGCCGGCCCGCTGTGCTCGTGACCCCCATGCGCTGCTGCATATTGCGCGAGCGCAAGTACGGACAGACTCGCAAGTGACTTCTTGAACATTGGGTCCCTGAAGGGGGTTTAGTTTGGTCGGAACACGGGGACTGGGAGGATGAAGAGTGGAGGAGGATGTGGGATCCAGGGCCAACAATTTTGGTTGCCATTTTCGGGATAACTAGCTCGTGGCTCTTCCGGCTTGCCGTAGCTACTCAATTGGCTGAGTTTTAATTTCACGGCTTCGGACGTGGGTGTCGATATTTCGATGATGATTACAAACACGCTGGGTTAAAGACATTATATACTGGGAATACATAGTTCAAGGAGTGCGTCCGTCAAAGATTGTGGGATATAAAGGATAGTCAGCAGGTAGTAGCCGGTAGCATCACAAAACAAGGTAGTGCATGAGCCCACACTTCAACGCATCGAAATCAAATCTAATCAAGGCCCGAACCCATCACGTTCATTAACCCAAAGCTGCAAGTGCGCCCAATGAGAGAGAAGCAATGAGGATGGTTACTTGGAACCAGGACCAAGACGACATAGGGCCAGCGGCGTTTTCCTTCGGCCACGACGTCACGAGAGGTTGGCCAGGAAGATCTGAAGGGCTGACCGTTTGATACTGTGGGCCAGTGGTTCTGTTCGATGTGTGTATCGTCTTTGCGCCTATATAGAGTTGGCCAAGGTCGTTGAGGCCTCCGTCTTCGCTGAGCATATCTATTGTCAAGAATTAAGGTACGGTATTTACGTCAGGGAGATGGATAACTTACTGTAGTGGACATCCGGTTCAGGCCGCTGATGGAGAGGAAAGCGTAGTCATGAGTACCCAGTACAATCTAATCCAGAAGGATGAAGATAAAGATAACGGTATGTACTCACAAAGAACCCAAACCACGCGTATTTCTCAATCCAATCCAACGTATCCAAATAATTAATGGTCTGATTCATGAAATCCAAAACGACTGACAGTGGCAAGGAGATCAATCAAAGAAAACGACAGCCATTAATCACCTGTCTCCGAGCACAGCGCACCCCTGGTTAACACTCACCAGTAGCGTTATCAGAAATATCCGCGTATTCAGTAATCCAAATCGGGAACTGGGGGAACGTAGAATGGATATCCCAGATGTAGTTATAGAACCCATCCGTGCCAGAACCGTACCTAATCACACCCTTCTCGTTAGAGAATGCACATGAACTAGAGTGGGGAGCGCCTTACCAATGAATTGGCAAGAAGTCAATCGAACAACTCTTACACGCCGCAATGAACTCTGTTAACCATGGCTTCCCAGTCGGCGCCGCAGTAACCGCAGGCCCACCAAGCCTCACACCCTGCTGCTTCAACGGCTCAATAAATTGCATCCAGAGCTGCGCAGCATCCGAAGGCTTGATATTCGACTGGCTCGCAAAATCCGGCTCATTAAATGCCTAGCGCAACCGGGTAGGGTCGAACATGAGTGTTAGTGATCACACAGAAAAGGAAACCCGGATGCCTTACGAGGATAGTATCCGCCTTTTGAGCACTGACAGCACTCGCCAACTCGACAATGTTCCCCGATCCCCATTGCATAGGAATATATTTCAGCCCAGACTGGGCGATATGTGCGGGTGGTAGGTTCGCCCAGTCGTAGATCCAGGTGAGCGCGCTTTTGGTTTGGTTGGCGTTGAGGATATCGTCTGTATTATCCGACGCGAATGCGATACCGCGTTTGGGATTCTTCATGCCCGGTTTGAAGGGTGACGAGGGAAGAGAAGAGGGTATAGTCGAGGCAGAGGGTGATAATGATGAGGAAGAGGGTGCTGATGATGAGGAAGAAGCAACATCTGCGATGCTGGACAACGTTTGGATTGAGGAGGATGCTTGTGCCGAGGATGGTATTTTTGTTGAGGGTGCAGATACCGATGAAGAGTGTGCGGTCGATGTCGCATTGAGGGTATGTGCCGAGGTAGAGGCCAGGAGGCAAGAGAGCGTTGTCCAAAAGGCAGCACCGTGAAACATCGTGGTGGACAATAAAGAAATAGTAGGAAGGAGGGGCCGGAAAGGGGAGGAGAAAGGGAACCGAGGACCAAGGGAAAGAGAAACTCAAGCAACGAGCTCGAGTTTAATACTCGAGCTCGCATGAGCTTTTCGAGTAGGATTTAGGAAGGTTCTTGGCTGGACGTATGAATGAGTATGTTGACACTTCGTGAGACCCATGCCCAGGGGGAACTGTCCATCGATATGGGTTGACACATCATCCTTGTCTCCAACTTGACGGACTGAAAGAAGATAGATGGCTTGAAGAAATAATTAGAGTACAAAGGCCGGCATGGAGACACATTGGGAACTCTTTGGACAAGCCTAGACCCATCATTGGTGAGAGTTCGTCAATGGTTCTTGAGTACGGCCCGTAGATATCATTCAGTCTTGTGCGTACGTGAAGCTTCACTTCGCTGATCCAAGGGGGGGAATATGCTAGAGAAGAATGATGTCGTACCTTGATTACAGCGTGGACGTGTCTGAAACGTCCGGGTTTACTGTCACGGAACATCAGATCCCGGTTTCAATTGGCGCTTGCTCGAGGCGTTTTCTTGACCGATCAGCTTGAGGCCGACCTATCAGCCAACGGTGAACTGGGCGTGGATGATGGGATCGACGGAGTTATATCGCTATTTTTGTGCTGAGCCAGACATGTTCGGCAAGAGGCTAAGTACATAGCATTATGTCCGTCGATCTTCCAATCGCAATTCTGCATTGTGAGAAGGTGTGACCATATGCAGCTAGAAAAGGCACCTTGGCGGTGGATTTGCCCCGGCGCACGAGGGAACAGTGCCTGGGGCATGCTCTAACTATGGAGGTCTTCGTAAGGGACATTCCTTTGCGAAAGGTTAGTCAAAGACCCTGTTGTCTGTCAAGTTTAATAGAAAGGCTGCAAGCAAAAAAAAAAAAAAAGTGATCAAGTCAAAGTCGGGACCCTTTCTCTCATCGAGAACTTAAGGTCGGACAGTGGTAGACACACGATCGCTGGACAGGCAGCGTCATTAAGGGCATATATGCACATATTCTATTGCTGTTTTGGTGCATGATGGAACTGTGGCATTAAACCGTAAGCATACGGAATGCGGAAACGATAATTACAAGTGACAGTAGACGTACGATATCACGTAGTTGTGCTTGAGCATCGTTGAATTGTTTTTCAAGGAATTTGGCCTGACGTGCAGTTATGAGCATGCCCCCTTCCGCAAGCAAGTCAACCAACCTTTTTATTCAGGTTATTGATATCATCAGTTAGCTCCTTCTCCTGGTTCTTGAGATCGTTGACCATGGTTTTGTGGGGTTCCATCATAAACCTGAAATCGGTCACATAAGCATCACTTGTCGATAACAAACCAGGGGTTCAGTACATCTTGCCGACTCCCTTGTACAAATGCACATCCTCATCCATTGAGCTAATTTCTTTGATTGTTAGTTGTAAAATCCTCCGTTCGCGTTCCTTGGCAGCAGTTTGCTGCATTGAAATGTTCAGCGCGCGTTGGGACTGGACAGCCGTTTGTTGGATTTGTACCAAGATCTGACGAGCATTATCTTGAGTTCAGAGGATTGGGAGCAAGGTGTCGTTTGGATTGACCTTGCGCAGAGTTTCATCCGAGAGCGTCGACATTGTGGTGCGTTGTGGGTGAGTAAGACTGGGATGAAGCGCTGAGATCAAGACGCGTAACGCAAGTGTGTGACGTTTCTGGCGAACACCACACCAACAAAATATTCGCGCGCCTTCAACTCTCATATACTCACCACCCCTCCTCTTGCTGTATTATACAGCACACGCACTCACTTGCTGGGATTCAATTCTCTGAAAAATGGCTTCTCTGGAGGATTATGACGAGTTCGGAAACTATATTGGTGCTGACCTAGACACCGATGAGGAGGACGAGGAGTTGAATCAGAACCAGTATATCCAACAGCCGTCTGGAGCCGCTGCGCCTCTGGAGGGTTATGATGACGAACCCATGCAAGAACAGGATACTGGAATGGCGCTTATGGAAGTTGACGGTGCGTACGAGCGCACACCATACATACCGTCTGATTGCTCATGCGTTTTCCTTGGCAGAGGAACCGACACACAAGGCTGTCGTTCTACATGAGGACAAACAATACTATCCCACCGCGAGCGAAGTATATGGGGCAGATGTCGAGACATTGGTGCAAGAGGAAGATGCCCAACCACTCTCCGAACCAATAGTTGCACCCATCAAGGTGCGAAAATGGACAGTAGAAGAGAAGGATATGCCAGAGACGCGTTTTGACAAAGGGTATGTCAGGGGATTTATATTCACTCGGGGCTTAAGGTTAACGAGGTCCTAGGTTTCTATTGAATATGACCGCGTTTCCGGAGATGGTTCGCAATGTCGCTGTTGTGGGGCATTTGCACCATGGAAAGACGGCGCTTATGGATATGCTAGTTTTTGAGACACACAAGTTGGTGTGGGATGCAGATAAACCGGTGCGCTTGACCGTTGTATTCCTGGTTTCTAGTCATTGATTTGGGAATTGGATACTCAGGTACGGTATACCGACACTCACGTCCTTTCTCGAGAACGCGAAGTTTCTATCAAATCATCTCCTATGTCGCTCATCCTCCAAACCACCTCCGGAAAATCACATCTCGTCCATCTCATTGATACACCCGGGCACGTCAACTTTGTCGACGAAGTCGCAGCGGCTATGCGTCTCGCGGACGGCATACTGCTCGTTGTCGACGTAGTCGAAGGAGTAAGGGTCTGTTCTTTCCAGTTACAACCTTGTCACTCAATGATTTGATAGCTCATGGTTGGGGCTGAACATATCATTCGACATGCTTTGCAAGAAGGTATCAAAATTACACTTGTCGTGAACAAAATCGACAGACTCATCCTCGAGCTTCGTATCAAACCCGCCGATGCATACTATAAGATCAAACACACTATTGAAGAAATTAATACATTCATCAGGTGCGTCTCTCCGCTATCGGTCCTTATATTTGTATTGAAGTAGTGGGCCTTCCTTGGACAGCAATATCGATCCCGACCCAGAACTTCGTTTGAGCCCAGAGAATGGGAATGTTGCATTTGCGAGTACAGATATGAATTACTGTTTCACTTTGCGATCATTCGCAAAGTTGTATGCGGACACATACGGTGTGTTTCCCCTCTGTTTTCTGGCAATTCTTCTTTATAACAGTACTGTGCAGGTAAACTCGACGTCAACGCGTTCGCCGCACGTCTTTGGGGCGACATTTACTTTAACGAAGAGACACGTCGTTTCACGCGCAAACAGGCCGACCCCGAACAGAACCGCACATTTGTCCACTTTATCCTCAACCCCTTGTACAAGATTTACAGCCACGTGTTAAGTGAAGATACGGATGCTCTGAAGGAGACTTTGGCTTCACTTGGAATCACGTTGAAGCCTGTAGTGTATAAGATGGACGTGCGGCCGTTGTTGAAGGTTGTCCTGGATCAATTCTTTGGACCTTCGACGGGTTTGGTGGATGTGATTGTAGAGCATATTCCTTCGCCCGTTGAGAATGCTGCAGCTAAGGTGAGCTTTGGATGTAATCTATCGTTTCTGGGTTGCTAACGACCTTGGGAATAGGTTGAGCGTACCTATACTGGCCCTCAGAATTCCGAACTGGCGATTTCAATGAAGTCGTGCGATCCAGATGGGCCCGTTATGGTGCAAGTAACGAAATTATACCATACAACAGATGCACAATCTTTCAGAGCTTTCGGCCGTGTGATGAGTGGAACGTTGAGGAAAGGCGTTGAGGTCAAAGTGTTGGGAGAAGAATATTCGCCAGAGGATGAGGAAGATATGATGAAGGCCACGGTTGAGGATTTGTGGATCAGTGAAGCTCGGTGTGTTTGCTAATACACCTTGCATCTTACGGCGCTGACATTAACGCGATATGCAGATACTTCATCCCTGCAGAAGAGATCCCCGCCGGAAACCTCGTCCTCATTGGTGGCGTCGACGCCTCCATATCTAAAACTGCGACCCTCGCATCAACTTCCATCGACGACGACCTATACATCTTCCGTCCCATAAAGCACATCACCGAATCCGTACTTAAAATTGCCATTGAACCTATTGCACCTTCGGAGTTGCCGAAAATGCTTGCAGGACTGAGGAGTATCAACAAATCATACCCGCTGGTCTCGACCAAGGTAGAAGAAAGTGGAGAGCATGTGTTAATCGGGACAGGAGAGCTGTATTTGGATTGTGTGATGCATGACTTGAGGAGGTTGTTTTCGGAGATTGAGATTAAGGTGTCGGATCCTGTGACAAAGTTCTGCGAGACGGTGTTGGAGACGAGTGCGTTAAAGTGTTATGCTGATACGCCGAATAAGAAGTATGTTGTTTGTTTATCTCCCGTTTTGCTTCTGACGGGTCGGTGCAGGAATAAGATCACTATGATTGCGGAACCGCTCGAACGTGGTATTGCGGAAGATATTGAGAGAGGAAGGGTGACGATGAAGATGTCTGCGAAGGATCGGGGCAAGTTCTTTGAGGAGAAGTATCAGTGGGATTTGCTTGCTTCGCGGTCGATATGGGCGTTCGGACCCCATGATAGTGGGCCTAACGTTCTCCTTGACGATACGCTTCCATCACAGGTATGGTTTCGCGATTTTCGTAATTCATAACTCGGGTTTGTGTTTGTGACAGCTTATCGCAATTTTGTAGGTCGATAAGAAGCTTCTCGGCACTGTGAAAGAACATATTAAGCAGGGCTTCCAGTGGGGCGCTCGAGAGGGTCCGTTATGTGATGAACGTAAGTGGACAAAAATAACTGTCATACACCCCTAAGAATGCTGGCGTGGAACTTACATTTTACTCTGTTCCATTCTATAGCGATGAGGAATGTGAAGTTCAGATTGCTCGATGCAAGTCTCGCACAAGAACCAATCTTCCGCGGAGGAGGCCAAATTGTGCCCACGGCTCGACGAGTATGCTATTCGTCTTTCCTCATGGTGGGAATTTTCTTTATTCAGGAACTTGAGCCGCATGATTAATATCCCCTTTTTGAAACAGGCAACGCCGAGATTGATGGAACCTGTGTACTACGTGGAGGTCCAGGCACCGGCGGATTGTATTTCTGCGGTGTATACTGTCCTTGCGAGACGTCGTGGGCATGTGACGCAGGATATCCCAAAGGCAGGATCGCCGCTTTATACTGTCAAGGCATTGATTCCTGTTATTGATGCTAATGGGTTTGAGACGGATTTGAGAACGGCTACACAAGGCCAGGCCTTCTGTTTGCAAATCTTCGATCACTGGTCTATCGTCCCAGGTGCGTCTTCGTCTTCCTCACTCTTCTCCAGCTTCTCACGCAAAGGTTGCTGACCTACCCGCGTGACGATGTTGTAACCTCTAGGCGATCCCACGGATACTAGTATTAAGCTACGTCCTCTGGAACCTGCATCTGGACAAGCGTTAGCTAGGGACTTGGTGCTCAAGACGCGACGACGAAAGGGTCTTGGAGATCAAATTGCAGTGTCCAAATATTTGGACGATGAGTTTGTGGTGAGTGGCCGACATCGTACAACGTGCATGATGCATCCGAATCCGAGCGGCCGCTTTCTTTTTATTTGGCGGCCCTGGGAAACGGAAATGTTTCATGAATGATACTGACACGTCATTCTTGCAGCTTGCGCTCTCTGCGTCTGGACATGCCGATCTGCTTGGGTAGATGTATAAGGTGTAGATTTCGTGTCTTTTTGTGTACACTCGTGTTTTATGCTCTCCATATGAACAAGGAACGAACAGGGGATTCGGGAAGCGAGGACGCGTCTTATTCTTGAGCGCGGAATGAGGATCACGTGATTCTGGGAGATTAGTAGGTGCCAGAAGAATGCCACGTATGTGCGGGGTGCAAGTGCAGTATTTAGGAAAGCAAGGGCAGGCATTTGCACATCTCCACTTCCTTCACTCTACTCTCCGTAGTCTCGCCGTCTCCTGTCTCCCGGTCCTTCGTACACCATGCGAAGTGTAACGATCTCCGTCATTGCTCTTGCCGCCTCTGGCGCCTTGGCTAACACCGAGGAATCCCCAAAGCCCACTTTCAAGGTACCGTCTTTTCACCGACGTCAATTTCACTCAACTCTAATTCAACTCATGCATACAGCCCACCGAGATCACGGCCCCTTTCCTCGAACAGTTTACCGAAGACTGGGCAGACCGCTGGACACCCTCCGAGGCAACTAAGAAGAACCACGTCGGCACTGAAACATTCTCCTATGTTGGCAAATGGGAAGTCGAGGAACCGTCTTTGGTAGTCATTGAGGGTGACAAGGGTCTCGTTGCAAAGACCAAGGCTGCGCATCATGCTATTTCTGCGCCGTTTGAGAAACCGATCGATTTCAGCGACAAGCCTTTGGTTGTGCAATACGAGGTTAAGTACCAGAAGGGTGGTAACTGTGGTGGTGGGTATGTTAAGCTGTTGGAGGATGGCTTCCAGACTAGTGGAAAGGAGTTCTCGGATACCACACCTTGGGTTGTTATGTTTGGACCAGATTTGACTTGCCCTGGTACAAAGGTAGGTTTGAGTTGTTGTGGCGAGTTAGTTGGATTGTTTGTTGATGAATTGTGGTTATAGGTGCATTTCATTTTCCGTCATAAGAGCCCGAAGACGGGTGAGGTTGAGGAGAAGCACCTCAAATTCGCTCCAAGACCCACTATTGAGAAGCTCACCAACCTTTATACCCTTGTTGTTCAGTACGTGTTTCTATTGTTCCAGTTCTGTATCATGGTCTAAATGATTCACCTGTAGCCCTAACAATACATACAATGTTCTCATCAACGGCGAGACGGACAAGACCGGCAACCTTCTCGAGGACTTTGAGCC
Organism: Podaxis sp. MADm22; assembly: GCA_018524685.1. Classification (NCBI taxonomy): domain Eukaryota; kingdom Fungi; phylum Basidiomycota; class Agaricomycetes; order Agaricales; family Agaricaceae; genus Podaxis; species Podaxis sp. MADm22. Next base: position 9,920 of record JAEUWO010001125.1, on the reverse strand, counting down.
TTCTGTGAACCCACCAAAGGAGATTGATGACCCAGAGGACAAGAAGCCCGAAGACTGGGTTGAAGAAGCCAAGATTCCCGATCCCGAGGCAACCAAGGTATGTCTTGTGCCATGTCTGGTCACAGTCCTTGCTTACATGTTTGAATCATAGCCTGAAGACTGGGACGAGGATGCACCCTACGAAATCCCCGATGAGGAGGCTACCAAACCCGAGGACTGGCTGGATGATGAACCTTTGACTATCCCCGATCCCGATGCCACCAAGCCTGAGGAATGGGACGATGAGGAAGACGGTGACTGGATTGCACCCACCATTCCCAACCCCAAGTGCTCTGAAGTTTCTGGATGCGGTGAATGGAAACGGTATGTATATCTATTGCTCACTGACCAGACCTTGGCTGATGCTTCTGTAGCCCGATGAAAGCCAACCCCAACTACAAGGGCAAGTGGTATGCACCCATGATCGACAACCCTGCCTACAAGGGCCCTTGGGCACCCCGCAAGATCCCCAACCCCAACTACTTTGAGGACCTCACCCCCGTTAAGAGTCTCCCCAAGATTGTGCGTAATTTAGAGTCGTTGGTGGGACGTTATGCTAACCTTGACATCAGGGCGGTGTTGGCATTGAGCTCTGGACCATGACCGAGGACATTCTCTTCGATAACTTGTACGTTGGTCACTCCGTCGAGGACGCCAAGAAGTTGGCCGCCGAGACCTTCGAGATTAAGAAGCCTCTTGAGAGCAAGGCTGACAAGCCTGCGGATGCCGACGAGGACGATGAGGAGCTTAGCTTCAAGGAAGACCCTGTTGGCTTCATTCGCAGCAAGGTTCTCAACTTTGTTGACCATGTCAAGGAGGACCCTGTCGATGCTTTCAAGTCGCAACCTGAAACTGGTGCCGCTTTGGCTGCTGCTCTCTTCACTATCTTTGGTATGCTCGGTGCCTTCCTTGGCCTCATCGGTGGCTCCCAGAAACCCGTCGTTACCAAGGTGAGTCGTAACGGCTGGAAAATAGTAGTTCTCTTTGTTGATGTTCCGTTTAGTCTACCAAGAAGACCGATGCTCCCACTCCTGATGACAAGACAAAGACTGAAACCGCCCCTGTTGCAGCTGCCGGTGATGACAAGAAGGATGACAACGGCCTCAAGAAGCGCAAATAAGCTGTGGATTTAAAATATGGGCTTCAGAGTTGTTTCTTTCCTGGTTTAATTGCTTCGCTTCGAGTCTGTTACTAGTTGATTTCTACCTAGTGTACGCGACCAGCATGACCTGGGATAGGTCGAGTCGCCGTGGATGTTGTTAAAAGCAGAGCAATGCACATTATCATTAATTTATTTCCTTGACAATTGGCGTGGGCTGATGTTTGCGTGAGAAGGTGATGACCAGCACAAGTCATTTGGCACTGATGCGTAGTGACAAACTTGGAAAGCGACTAGCCAATTGGCAATGCCCTCAACATCTCTCCATAATTTCTATCGCTCCTTTCGTTCTTTACTTGCTAGAATGTCCCGTCGCTCGCGTTCCCCAGAGCTCTCTCCCCGGCCACAGAAGAAACAAAAACTAGATCATCTCACGTCCGAAGATTACAAGAATGGTGTATTTCTTGCGCCAATGGTTCGGTCCGGTGCTTGTAAGCAGTCAGATCACGCCCCCCCCGTTGATTTATCGTTAATGAGCTTCCAGTACCAACCAGGCTCTTTGCACTCAAACATGGCGCCACTATGGTCTGGAGTCCAGAAATAGTCGACAAAGCCATTCTGCATGCTAAACGTGAAGTCGATCGTGCGCAAACTCCCTTATCCACCTCCCCTCACTTGGCATGCTCATATTTTCTTAACCAGCTGCAACGGGAGTTATATCCTACAATGGAGTCTCCCGCGCCATCTTCACAACCCACCCCATCGAAAAACCCTACCTCATCTACCAGATCGGCTCGGCCGACCCAGAATTAGCAGTCCAAGCGGCAAAAACAGTCATGCAGGACGTTTCTGGGATCGACCTCAACTGCGGGTGTCCGAAACCCTTCTCGACGCATGCTGGGATGGGTGCTGCGTTGCTTACGAATCCGGATACGCTTTGTGCCATTCTTACTGCGTTGAGAAAGGCCATGCCGGAGGAGATTACGGTGTCTGCGAAGATTCGGTTGTTGCCTTCGCAGGAGGACACGTTGAAGCTTGTGGAGAGGATATGTGGGACGGGAATTAGTTGTTTGACTGTGCATTGTAGGACGAGGAATATGAGGGATCGAGAGAGGGCGATGGTGGAGAGGTTGAGAGAGATTGTGGAGTTTGTTGAGGGCCTTGGGAAGGGGATTGCGGTTGTGGAGAATGGGGATTGTCAGGGATGGGAGGATGCGAGACGGGTGAGAGAGGTTACTGGTGTGTATCTGCCTTTTATTTTTTATCTTCTTGTGGATGGGTGTCTGATTGGTGGACGGGTTTGTAGGAGCCCATTCAGTGATGATTGCGAGAGCTGCTGAAGCTAACCCGACGTGCTTCTCTGATAAGCCTCTAGTAGACCTCGACAAAACGTTGGTACCATCTTATTTCAGACTGGTGGGTATTTTATTTGGAGTTTCATAGTCATATTCTCTCACATGACCATTACAGTCGAAGTACCTCGACAACTATTGGGGCCTCACCAAATTCTGCGTCGCACAATTCAAAGGCGACCGCGTCAACATTAAAAAAGCCGAGTCTACGAAAATCCGACAGATGCTCTCGCAGGCAAAGGGGTACGACGCTATGACAGATTTGGTGGGCGAGTGGACAGGCGAAGATGAGATGAGGCAAATCATCGAGGCCATTGAAAAGAATCCACCAAGGTTGAGAAGAATGTACCTTCCCGCCGCGGCTCCGACGAATGGTTCGGTGACGAATCCTGTATCGACAAATGGGAACGGAGTCGTTGCGTCTGCCATGCCCTCAACTGTTTCTGCTGTTTCTTCGGAGGAGGACAGTGCCTACGTGACCCCTCAAAACACTCAGAATCCTGAACCACCAAGTTCAGGTGCTCCGTTCCTTCCCAAGGATTTCCAATCCAAGGAGCCTCTACCACCGAAGGCAGATCCGGTTACACCAACTCCTACAGTAGCAGTATGAATCTAATAGTACGGATTAATATACCAAGCCGATCTCTAAATACAGTACATTCCCCTCGTCCTCTCCCTGGCTGTCAGAGCCCAATAAACGCTTGTTCATAGTCCTAGCACTACGTATCTGAATGGAACTCTACGCACACCTTGTTGACTCTCCAAGTCGTTGCAAACCCCTGCGATCAAACAGGTGAATGGGACATTGACGAGGTGTCTATAATCGTATTCGATGGGGCACCCGGGGTTCGAGTAGCTGTTTCAGAAGTGGTGGAGTGCGTATTGTGATTCCACCGTAAGCTACTCATCTGGCGCTCCGTTTGCCTGCCCCATGCTCGTCCCGTAGAAACTCGATAAACGACAAGAAGGTACGCGATTACCTTTTCAGACAGGATATATGTCGTTGTCAGAGGAAGACATCATTTCCGAATTCGATGAACTCACTTTGATCTCAATGTCACAATAAAAGAATAAGAGACTAATGGGTGCTCTAACGGCATACAGAATCGCACCCGCAAGGGACCATGCAGATTCCAAGGCATATGATTCAATGAGCATTGCTGCAATACTCGTGTACTGCACATCGGCTTCCGATGTCCCTGTGGCGCAGTGAGCCTTGTCGTATCCTGGTAAGTAGACACTGAAACATACTCACCCATCAAATTGATATGGCGCCTCCGTACGAGCATGAGGCGCATAATCACCAGTGTAGTAACAAGGATTGTGAACGCCGCCTCAAGTCCAAGGACTGCAACCGAGGCTGCAACAAAGTCTGCGTCTTGGGGAAAGACGCTTAGACTAAGTGGATCGAAAGTCAATATAATGTTAATCACTAGTATCTCAACTTCTTCAATACAAAAGTGGTGCAGAATTGACCTCAGCCTACCTCCGTAAGAGAGAAGGAGTAAGGAAGGTAGGGCAATGATGATGGCGGCATATTGTGTTGCACTCCAGACAACCCATAAACGCCAGATCTACACAGCGAAGATATCAGTAAACATCAGTAATAAAGGGAATAGCAAACTTGATACCTGTACTCCTGGCATCAAAGAGTCAGAGATAATATCAAAGGCACCACCGATGATTTGTACTAGGTGGACATCCTGACCCTGGGTCTCCTGTGCGACCGCTTCTCCGGGAAATTTGCTATCATTGGCATGTGCTATTTGGATTATCCGGGAAGACATTGCGAGAGAAACCACTCCACATATCATCACTACAGAGGCACAGACAAACGCGAATCTAGTCTGTTGTTGCTGGTGCGGACCTTTGAGCTGAGGGCAGATTGACCAGGCGCATAGGATATAAAGGACGAATATGATACCCAGCAAAACGCCCCTGATAGTCGTTTGGCTGATGAGATTGATAGCTTCGACGAGGAGTATTCTGTTAAGTTGAGCGGTACCATCCATTGTAGACTCCGGGGGTTGGTGGGTGAAGTAACATCTTCCACCATAGCTAATATAGGGCAGTGTCCAAGCCCGCTAGAATGACCATGAGCGTCACTACCGGGATTGAGTAGCGCTTTCACTCCCAGATTTAGCTCCAGACAAAAATAATGCAAGAGAACAAGACATCAGGTCTTGCCACGACAAGGCTTTGATTGATCCAAGAGCTCGGTCAAGACCTTCGAACATCAAGGGACCTGCGAGTCAAGTTCTGGAGCTGGTATGCCTAGAGAGGGAATATGTGATAGTGGAATATTTTGCGAGTAAGTTCGCTAAGTGAGCGAGCGACCTGGAGGTGTCATCGACCATGACATCCATTGCGGTGGAAGCTAAGACAAAATGTAACTACGCGTGCAACTAATGAATCCTGTACTTTAACCGATTTCCCACGGTAGCCCGTTCCCGTTCCCCACAATTCGTTGCTTCTCCCTCCACTTTTGTTTGGTGTAGCAAGAGGTGGGGGCACCTAACAGGGTTAGGTCTGCTACTTTTGCTGAGGATACTTGTATGCTTCTCCCTTCTTTCGCCTTGTACTTTTCGAGCCAGTTCCGTGCCGGGTCAACACCTGGAATTGAACCAACGTAATAGTTGGGATTATTTTTAATAGATAATCACTTTGCGGCACCCCGGTTGGAGTTGAGTGTTCAACTCTCATTATGTAGGAATTATAAGTATCATACATTGTTTTGGAGTGGGTAGATATCTCCCATGATGGAGACCGAGCATTCCGAGCATCTTTGTCACCTTGGACGCACGTGGACCACCATACCAGCAGCAGATCAAGCTCTCCAACTATGTCAGTTGCGGGACTAAGAAAGGTTTTATGAAGAGGTGAACATGTACATCATTGTTTTACTTTCAGATATTTGTGGGTTGTCCACATTCCTCATATAAACCGGCGTCTAGTTGACCTCTTAAGTCGTCGTAACTGACAGTCATATGGCATATGGCTATGAAGCATCAGTTCTGCCAGCCGCCCTGGATTCGAGAGCCGCTAATTGATCGACTAAATCACCTATCACATCATGCTCTTTGTCTGGACCACCTTGAACCTGAGTCCTCACTGAGTTTGATCCACCGCTGCTCTCGTGTAGCCCCGGAGTCGAGGGTGCTCGCATGGGGACAAGCTAGTTCCAAGCCCTGGAGCAATCTTATGCAAGGCATCTCGTTTACGCCGTTCGATTTCTTCAACCCTAACACGGGGGTGTGCTTCTTTACGAGTAGTGTGAGCTGCTATCGTGGAGCGTCCGGACGATTCGAGGGTGATAGTGATAGTGTGTGATTCAAGGGTAAATGGGTAGATGCGGTCCAGTGCTTTGTAAGCAGTCAGATCACGGTACCGGCTGTTGTTGTTGAATTCTCCATTTCTATACCGCTACAAGCAAACCTAATGCTAAGACGTGGTGGGCATATTCTGAGCTAACAGATTATCTACGCCCCTCGGCAGGGTGGTATCTACTCATAGTATAGAGAGGTTCTGAGGTGATATGTGGAGGAGTCTGGTAGAGGGGTTGACGGTACCGGCTGACCGATTATTGTTGTTGTATTCTGCATTTCTATACCGCTACAAGCAAACTGACTGCTAAGACGCGGTGAGCGCGTACTAGGTAACTACGCCCCTCGGCAGGTTGGTAAGGCTGATCGATTAATGAGCCTCCAGTACCAACCAGGCTTTTTGCGCTCAAACATGGTGTCACCATAGTCTGGAGTCCAGAAATAGTCGACAAAGCCATTCTACACGCTAGACGTGAAGCCGATCGTACGCAAACTCCCTTCCTCACTCCCTCCTCACTTGATATGCTCATATCTTCTTAACTAGGAGTTATATCCTACAACGGAGTCTCCCGCGCCATCTTCACGACCTAGCCCATTGAAAAACCCTACCTCATCCATCAAATTGGTTCGGCCGACCCAGGGCTAACAGTCCAAGCTGCAAAAACTGTCATCCAAGACGTTTCTGGGATCGACCTCAACTGCGGGTGTCCGAAACCATTTTCGACGCATGCTGGGATGAGTGCTGCGCTGCTCATGAATCCGGATACGCTTTGTGCGACTCTTGCTGCGTTGAGAAAGGCCATGCCAGCGGAGATGACGGTGTCTGCGAAGGTCCAGCCGTTGCCTTCGCAGGAGGACACGTTGAGGCCTGTGAAGAGGATATGTGGGACGGGGATTAGTTGTTTGACTGTGCATTGTAGGACGAGGAATATGAGGGATCAGGAGAGGGCGATGGTGGAGAGGTTGAGAGAGTTTGTAGAGTTTGTTGAGGGGCCTGGGAAGGGGATTACGGTTGTGGAGAATGGGGATGTCAGGGGCGGGAGGATATGGGGCGGGTGAGGGAGGTTACTGGTATGTATCTCTTTTCTTTTCTTTTATCTGCTGGTGGATGGATGTCTGATTGGCGGATGGGTTTGTAGGAGCACATTCAGTGATGATTGCGAGAGCCGCTGAAGCTAACCCGACGTGCTTCTCTGATAAGCTTCTAGTAGACCTCGACAATACATTGGTACCATCTTATTTTAGTCTGGTGGGTGACTTCAAAGACAGACTCCCTTACATGACCAACTCATCCTCCAACTAACAATCGGAGTACCTCGACAACCACCGGGGCCTCACCAAATTCTGCGTCAACATTAAAAAAGCCGAGTCTACGAAAATCCGACAGATGCTCTCGTAGGCAAAGGGGTACGATGCTATGACGGACTTGGTGGGCGAGCGGACAGGCGGAGGTGAGGTGAAACAGATTATCGAGGCCATTGAAAAGAATTCGCCAAGGTTAAGAAGAATGTACCTTCCCGCCGCGGCTTCGACGAACCCTGTATTGACAAACGGGAATGGAGTCGTTGCATCTGCCGTGCCCTCAACTGTTTCTGCTGTCTCTTCGGACAATGCCTATACGACTCCTCAAAACACTCAGAATCCTGAACCACCAAGTTCAGGTGCACCGTTCCTTCCTAAGGACTTCCAATCCATGGAGCCTCTACCACCGAAGACAGATCCGGCTACACAAACATCCACAGTAGCAGTATGAATCTAGTAGCACGAATTAGTATGCCAGGCCGATCTCTGAATACGGTATATAACCCTCGTCCTCTACCCGGCTGCCGGAGCCCGATAAATGTTCGTTCATAGTCCTGGCACTACGTATCTAGACGGAAATATACATTCACCTCGCCGGTTCCCCAAGTCGCTGTAAACCCCCACAATCAAACTGGTGAATGGAATCCTGACGAGGAGTCTACAACCGCATCAGATGGGGCACTCGGGGTTCGAGTAGTTGTTTCAGAGGTGGTGGAATGGGTATTGTGGTTCCAGTGCAAGCTACTCAACTGGCGCTCCGTCTGTCTGTTCCATGCTCGTCCCATAGACACCCGATAAACAAGAAGAAGGTACGCAATTGCCTTTTCAGATAGGGTACATGTTGTCAGGGAAAGACACCATTTGAGGATTTGATAAACTCACTTTGATATCAACGTCACAATCCAGGAATAAAAGATTAAGGGGACTTCTAATGTCATACAGAATCACAGATGCAAGGGACCATGCAGATTCCAAGGCGTATGATTCAATGAGCATCGCTGCAATACTTGTGTACTGCTCACTCATTTCCGATGTCCCTGAGGTGCAGTGAGCTTTGTGGTATACTGGTAAGTAGATACAGAAACATGTTCACCCATCAATTTAACACTGCGCCTCCGTACGAGCATCAGACGCACAATCACCAGTGCAGTAGTAATGATTGTCAACGCCGTTTGAAGTCCAATGGTGGCAGTGATGGCTGCAGCAAAGTCTGTGCCTTGGGGAAAGACACTTAGAGAGAGTGGTCCGAAACCCGTTGTAAAATTCATTACTAGAATTTCAATTTCAATATAAAAAAGGTCAAGAATCGACATCAGCCCACCTTCGTAGGAGAGAAGGAGTAAGAAAGGTAGGATAGTGATGGCGGCGGCATAGCGTGTTGCACTCCAGATAACCCATAAACGCCATACCTGCATAGCGGAGATATCAGTAAGCATTGGTCAGACAGGGAATAATAGTCCTGGCACCTGTATTCCCGATGGCCAAAAATCAGCGATATAAGCGAAGAAAAAGGATAGGAGTCCGAATAGCTGAGCATCCGGGACCGGGTCCTCAACGTTAGATGGGAGTACTCCTCCGGGAAATTTTTTATAATTGACATATGCTGCTTGGGTTGTCCCGCACAACGCCGCGAGAGCAACCACTTCGCATACCATCACTACAGTGACACAGACAAGGGTGAACATAGTTTGTCGTCGCCGGTGCAGAACTTTGAGCTGAGGGTAGAGTGACCAGGCGCAAAGGATATAAAGAACGAATATGATGCCAAGGAAAACACCCTTGACGGTTGTTGAGCTGATAAGATCCAGAGCTTCGACGAGGAATATTTGACTTCGAGTAGCATCATCCATTGTGGATTCTGGGGTTAGTGGGTGAAGTATCATCTTCCAAACTAGCTAATATAGGGCAACATTCAAGTCCATTGAAACGATCGTGAGCGTCACTACCGGGATTGAGTGGCGCTTTCACTCCCAGATTAGCTCCGGACGAAATATGCAAGGAAACAAGACACGAACCCCTGCCGCGACAAGACCTCGATTGGTAATAGCTGGGATCATTATTGATAGACAATAGCTTGCGGCGCCCTACGGGAATTGGCTGCTCAGCTCGCACTCCGGAGGGAATATATACCGCGCCTAGTACCGTCCATTGTTCGGGGTAGGTAAAAATCTCCATTAGAGGCCGAGCAATCCGAGTTCCTCTGTCATCTTGGGCACATGCAGACAAACATACCACCAGCGGGTCAAACCCTCCGATCATGTCGGTTGCGAGGCTAGGAAACGGTTGTGTGAAGAGGTGAATACATAACATTGTTTCATTTTCAGATATTTGTGGATTGTCCACGTTCCTCATATAAACCGAAACTACACACCTAGTCGGCCTTAAGTCGGCGTAAACCAAAACTCATACGGCCTATGCTTATGAGGCGCCGCCCCTACCAGCCGTCCTAGATTCGAGAGCCTCTAATTGATCGACCAAATCATCCATCACATTGCGGTCTTTGTCTGGTCCACCTTGAGCTTGAGTCCCCGTCGAACTTGATCCACCGCTGCTCTCGTGCGCCCCCTGAGTCGAGGGTGCTCGCACAGGGACCAGCACAGTCCCAAGCCCGGGAGCAATCTTATGCAAGGCATCTCGTTTACGCCGTTCGATTTCTTCAGCCCTGGATCGGAGATACGCTTCTCTACGAGCGGAGTGAGCTGCTATCGTGGAGCGCCTGGACGATTCGAGGGTGATGATGTGGGGTTCGAGGGTGAATGGATAGACGAACTGTAGGATAGAGCGATAATCGTAGGGGATAAATTT
>JAEUWO010001124.1:0-30248 GCA_018524685.1 Podaxis sp. MADm22 | reverse complement strand
GGCCACCAATGGTATCCTTGCCTTGCACCGTCAGACGATATCCGGTGAGCCACTAGGCTGTGAAGTGTCATTTCGGCTCGTGTTGACACCTCAGAAACACAAACCACAGGCCTGTTAACCTTCCAGATTCCCAGAATGGAAGACGACGAAACGGAGGGATAGTTGTCTCCGAGGTCACTAACAATTGAGTACCGAATGGCAACGATCTTAGTGGCATCTATGAACTGCTCGATATGTTTATTTGCTATTGCTTTCATTGAGAATCGATTACTTCAGACTATTTGACTGGTAGGATGGGGTTTTGTCACTTGCGAACCAAATATGAGTGTGGAGAAAGGCTGCCCAGGTAAGAAGGGGAGTTGAAGCTCGGAAGTCGAGAGACATTGGACAGAGGATAGAATATACTCGCTATAAAACTATCTACCACTTGTCTACTACGAGAATTGAGCCAGGAGGATCCCCCCCTAGAGGACAAACCCAGGATAATGGTAACTATGGGCCCACGATTAACAGTAGGGTTCTCTATTCTATTTACAGGGAGCGCACTTGAATATCCCCTAACAACGATGGAGATGGATTGAAAATACTGGTGGTCAACGCTTTGACGGCTTGGTGATGACCATATGTGAACAAGTGGATATTTTGAGTGCACACCTAGGCCCTGGAGCTTTCTGGAGTCCAGAACTCGAGGATCATGCAGCACGGTCCCTACAAGGCCAATGCTATCATATGTATCCTGGATGCTTTCTATCGTAAAATCAGCGAGCGCATGTTGTTGTTAATTGACTACTGAGAGTGTGTGTTCTGATGCATCATCCCTAGGTAAGGTAGTTTCTCGAATATTCTGAGTAGGCGAAGCAGGGTGGACCAGAAGGAAAATGAAAAGCTCAGAATTGAAGGGATCTCCGATTAATGGTCTGATTTATGTAATTGAAGCAATATCCCTCACTGACCTCGGCCAATCCTTTGGCTAGCATGTCGGTGACCTGCTATCGACTGGCGGGAATTTGGACGTGCCCCCAGTAGTGACGAATGCATGTATTTTGCCCTATACTTCACACAAAATCCCCCGAAATTGTAATTCAGATCCGATAAACATTGCTTGCATTATAATGCCCAAACATCAAGCAGTTGCGGAAAGCGGCGGGCTAGTGGGCTGGTTTGATTGAATCTTAGCTCCGGCCGTGATCTGGTCTGTACTGCGCTGCGGAGGCAAGTGGGCAGAAAGCAAAATTAATAGCGAAGTGAGTAGTATACAAGGTTTTCAGTGGATGGTCATGAGTGACGGTTGGTGGGGAACGACTTGAATGCTTCCCTATTTTTATCGATGGCCAATGTGGGATAGTCCGGGATAATGCCATCGAGATGATGATAGGTTCTCTTGGGCCATTTTGAAGGGTTTATTTTTGTGCTATTAAAGAGGACTCCACGAAGTCCTTCATGAATTCCGGCTTTTGGGAAGTATTACGTGGGACTTCAACCCGCCTCCGACAGAGCGGGTCCCTAGCACTCCTCGAATTGAACACGAAGGCTTACTTCGGTCGTTAGTAAGCTTCTAGTCATGGTTCCATTCTCGCTGTTTGCCAGAAGAGGGTTAATCTCCGGTGCGCAATTAATGCCGCTTGAGCTTTGCCAGACGCCCGAGACTATAGATAAGGTAGGGCTCCTTGCCAGGAACCCTTCGCCTCAGTGCTCAGGCAGTGAAGCGCTCCGAAGTTGACGATGTCTAAAGTAAGCTCATTCCCTGGACCCTGCGTGGTATGAATGTGCTCATAATTAATCTGGCGTTTCTGTAGATGATATCAGGGACGTACAAGATCATCTATAAATCTGGCCAAATTGGCGCTGCGAGATTTTTCCATCCAACGCAAACTAGTAGAATATTTGTAGATGAGTCTGATAAAGGGGATTCTAGCAAGGTACGTTGTGGCGGTTGAGAGATATGTGCACCGAAGTTGTGAAACGTTTACTTTAGTGGCGTGTTGCTGCTATTGCCAGTTCAGATATAGGCTGGCGCATTCGGAACCTTGAATTCGATGACTTCTTGTTCGCAGTCGCAAAGCCGGTATGGGTTTTACTAGTGTTCAAAGCCCGGGACCGAAAGCTAACAAATGTCTTTCTGCAAATGAAGGGAGCTCGGCTCATAGGGAGAGAAAACACTGACGATCACCAGGAAATAGTTTGGGACCTTAAACCCGTTGGTCAAGATACCTATCGCGTTCGCTCCTTGCCTCTATACGCATACTTGGGTGGTTGATGCTGTTTCTAGATTTGCTATCCGAACACGGATCTTGCCTGGACTGCTGTACCAAGTCCGGTTCCGGGTCGGAAGGTTTATGAGGTACGCGGTCTGCTCTTGACGTGGCGGCGCCAATGGTGTTTATATTTCGATGAACATACAATGTGTAATTAGATCTTCCTGCAAAACAATACCGAAGGCACCGAGCAAGAGTTCAAGTTTGTTCTCCTCTCATCTGGCTGAAGTACTAGTGACTATGATGGAAATAGAACGATACAGTGTGTAGTTGAGATTGTGTATAGGCGGAAGTGAAATTGGATTATGAAATGGGGTCTCCCATACATGCTTCTGGGGTGCAGGTTCAAATCTTAGTCTTCGGAATTCAGGAGTCGTTTTGATTGGAGATTGGTCACTTGTCAAGCATTCCGGCGAAGAAGCCGGATTACAGCATGCACAGCATTTTCTTCGGGATACCGGAACAAAGTGCACCGATACATACCAAGTTTGAATTTCGAAGAAAGCACTTCTGGCTGCAAAGCTTTGCAAAGCCAGTTCATAAGGCCTGAGTAGCCGGTGAGAGTCTTGCGAAATGTGAGGAGTCAAACTGAGGTATCGAGGTGGAGTGTACGAGTTTGATGGTGTTTTATGGGTTGATATTGGGGTTGGTTGTGTTCTGGGAAATGATGGTGATGTGATCCAAAAGACGCTCATTGCGCGTCAGCATCACCCCTGGCCATGCCCTGATCACCTGTCACCTTCACCGCCCTCTACTACCACCACCATCTCCCGCCCCCGTCGACGATCTCCCGGACCATGTCCAACGTTAAGCTGTGAGTGCTGTCTCCTCCCTTCATGATCTATTGTTATTCATTGTTTGTCCTGTAGCACTCTCCGACCGCCGCCCAACGTCGACTTTGTTCATGGTTCGTATCTCCCAGCTTCTGTGCTCTGCCAACTCAATGTTTTTCCTGTTAGGTTATCCTGGTATACCCCCCGGTCAGGACAGACCCCAAGCTGCGGTGAAAGGGGTGCGTAACCCACTTGTCTTATTGCCATGTACTCCCCGTTCTCTAACCTCCGCTCGACAGGCTATTGAGGTGCGAACACCGAGTCCTGGTGTCAAGGCCCAATGGGTGCGCATCGAGCTGCGCAAGGTGGAGACGCTTCCAGGTGGTGGGGACCAAAACACATTCTATGACTATGTCGGACCCAGCCCGGTGACTCTTTGGAGCGCGCCTGACGAATACAACATCCTACGTACAGTGAGTCAGTCCTCTCGTCAACGATACATGTGCTGATGCATTTACAGCAAGACTTTCCATTTTCGATACGAATCCCGGAGTCGATACCGCCCACCATCGCTCTTGAGAATCGGGGTGAGTTTATGTTCCTTCAACCACGTGTTTAACGTTGAATTGATCACCCCTTTATAGCTGGTATTCAGTACGAGCTGGTAGCGACCGTGTGTATAAAGGGCAAAAAGTGAGTGCACATACTCATGTTACCCTGATTGCTCACCTAACCTGCATATACAGAGGCTTTCTGCGTAAACGGAAGAACATCGTCGCGAAAGAGATAGCACCAGTAATTATCGACAAACACGAACTGCATTCTACGTGGCCCGTTTACTGCCAGCCAGAAACCCGACAGCTAACTCAAGAAGGCGTCACTCTGATTGTCGAAAGAGGACATACCTGTTATGGACCAGGCGACCGTATCTCGGTCGTTGCGACCCTCAAGTCCGATAAACTCAATACCGTTATCCTTCGGGGTTTTGAAATGACCCTCAAAGAGTCGACCATCTTCCGGGCTCACACCTTCGGGACGACGCGCAAGGCGGCACCTTTGGTCAAAATATCAAATGTTACCGAGGCCAGGGTCGCTATTAATGCAACTTTGTATGGTGGAACGATGCACCAGGCAGAACTTGCGTGCCAACTACCACCTAATCACACCACTACAACCTTGAACGCTGCACGCCATATCGATGTGACGTATGTGCTGTCTGTCAAGGCGCTGATGGGCACGGGGGCTCATGTCACCATGGATCTTCCCGTTATCATATCGAATTGGCAAAGGTGAGTTGTACGGTCGTCTTCCTCTAAACACGGCTGATTTCTCTTCAGATATGTCTCTCAAGAAGCGATCAGGTATCTCATCTTCCGCTTGTCCCGATACATTCGTTAAATTCATGTTGCAGGCGTATTGGTCCAGCACCGGCACTTTCTTTAATCCCTCCGTCATCCTCCGCACACGTTATGTCTATCGAACCGACAAGCCCTCCGCGGTCTCAGCAACCTGCCGTGGCCAGCACTTTGCCATCCTCATCCCACGGTCGAACTCCATCCGCAAATCAATTCAGCTCTCTACCAGCTTCAAACGTATCAGGGCGCCCCACTACCGCTGGCACCGCCAATTCTGTCATCGACGAGCTTGGATATGGTGTTGGCTACGGAAAGGCTGACACTCACCGCCAAAATTGGGAGTCCAAAGCTCTTATAGAGGATCCAATGACATCCCGACCGACGGCGAGCAGCCCTACTAGTAACACAACTACACCTGGAAGACGTCCTAACTCGGCGAGGTCAACCAATCCTACCAACAGATTCACCATCACAAATGCGGAGCCAGAAATTCCAGAGGAAACTACCATCCGTAAAACATCATTTGGTGCCACTTCTGCCCGAAATGCCACCTCCCCCCAACAGCCGCAGCAACGGTGGCCGACCGCTATAGATGAGAAAAGAGCTTATGAGCTTGCGAGGTCGAAGGTGGAGAAAGTACAGGGTGTTGCTGCTGCGGTGAGTGTGTCGTGCATTTCCATACTTGACAGGCGCTAAGGTTGAAAACAGCCTGCTCCAATCCCTGTTCCTTCTACCCCTCCCCCTCAGAGTAAGACCCCACCGGCCTCAGGGGCCAATAAACCATGGTTGTCTGCGAAAGACGAAAAAGCGCTTCTCTACGAGAAGGCTCAGGCTGCTGTACAGAAGACTCAACGCCAAGCCGCACCCGCAGACGGTCGTACCGTGTCCGGCGGTTCTGGGAGTGGAATTAACAACACGGCAGCGGCCGAGCTATATCAACAGGCTATGGCGAGTGTCAACTCGAATCCGAACAGGAATCAGCCAACTCTACCATATGTCTCACCTCTGTCCGGTGGAACACGAAAACCACCGGCGTCTACTCCCAACATTCCCCAGCATATGACAGCGGAGATGGAAAAGGCTGCGCTGAAGAGATATGAGGAAGCGAAGATGGCCGTAGAGAGGGTACACAATTCAGGTTATGCGGACCCGGCTGGACCTGCTCCGATTGCATACGATTCGCTGTACCCGAAGGCGGGTGGATCTTCTGCCGCCGCCGACGCCCCGCCATCATTCGAAGCTTCCGTTTCTTCCGCTGCTGCAGCTGCACTACCTATGTCGGCTCTTGCAGAAAAGGCTGCTTTAGCGGAAAGAATGCGAGCGAATGATGTCCAGTCTGCATCAAATCAAATTGCGGCCCCACCTCCATCTTTCAATGTGGCGACGGCCGTGGGCACCAATACTGCACAGCAATATATGGATGCGGCAGCTGAGAAGGAAGCGGTAAGGAAGAAGCTTGAGGAGAGAGATGCTCGGGCTGCTGCTGCTGCTGCGAGGAAGAAGTCAGCGTCAACGCAACAAGCCAAACAACAGCAAACGTCTCTCAGGAATGGTTCTGTCGGTTCTGGGGCGCGTCCAACACCGACACCTCCTTCCAATGCGACTCCCAACAAAAAGGTTTTGACGGCTGCGGAAGAGAAGGCACTGTTGCAGGCAAAGTATGAAGAAAAGGACGCGAAGGCACAGAAAAAAATTAATGGATATACGAGCCACCAAAACTCGAGCACGATTCCACCCCCTCCGTCATCGTCTCCTCAACTGCCCTTCCAGCCGCAGCAAAACAACACTGCACCAACACCACCGCCATTGATGCCGCGTCCGCCTGCGGAGTATATTCAGGAGACACAGGAGGAGGATGCGAGGGTGTCGAAGATTGCGATTGATGGAGCAAGTGTGAAGTTGGATGAGGGTGAGGATGAGGTTGGTGGTGTCGGTGAGGTTTATATTAATGGGAACGGGAATGGGCATGGGGGTGTAGTTAAGGCGCCGGGACCGCCTCCTCCCTTGCCGCCTAAACCTGCTGGGGAGTGAGGGGGTAAGCCGTGATGTGAGCACTGTGGTTATGGTAAAGCGCGAATTTGGGTGCTGGACATTTTAACTTGCTGGTTTTATCTATCTGTTGTTTTTTTTTTTTTTTTTTTTTTTTTTTTTCTCTCAGTATATGTATATCCACCGCACTTTCGTTTGATATCCTCGACACAGCTGCTTCGTTCATTACTTAGTGTTGTTCGTCTATTACTTGTTCATCACTTTAACTTTAGCCTTTTATCATTATGTATCCCTCTACCTCTCTTTCTCTGCTGTTGGTCCTCCGAAACGGGAAGATGGAAGCGATGGGTGTTTGACTAGAGTGATGAATGTGGAATGCATCATAAGGTGCGAAGGGACTTTCCGTCCAGGTCGTAATGCCTGTACGCACACCAGTCTTTGGTACAATTTCTTCGTGTTTCGTGAGAGATCTGATCTCTTTGATCTAAACTAATTAGATTAAAAGACGCCGACTTGCTGTACCACGCCAGCGGCATTGGACCATTTCTGCCATACGTCCACCATCTGTCTCCCCATCACTCGCCTACCATGTCCAACGCCAAGCTGTGAGTGTCGGTTGTCCTGTTGACTGTGTGGTGTCATCCATCGCTTATTCGACAGCACTCTTCGACCACCACCCAACCTCGACTTTGTCCATGGTTCGTTTCCCTCCATTGCCTTGCCTGACCTGCTCAAAGCTCCTCCCGTAGGCTATCCAGGGGTACCCCCAGATCCGTATAGACCTCAAGCAGCAGTGAAAGGCGTGCGAGATCCTTTTACTTCATACGAGAAACCCCCCATCCCTGACATTGACCCCCCAGACTGTCGAGTTGCAGACGCCGTCACATGGCGTATTTGCCAAATGGGTGCGCATCGAGCTGCGCAAAGTAGAGGCACTTCCTGGTGGAGGGGATAAGAACACGTTCTACGACTGTGTTGGACCTGGCCCAGTGACTCTTTGGAGAGCGCCCGACGAATACAACATCCTATATGCAGTAAGTTAATCCTCTAGTCAACGATATATGCACTGATCCATTACAGCGAGATTTTTCATTTTCGATACGAATACCGGAGTCGATACCACCCTCCATCGCCCTGGATAATCGGGGTGGGTACACATGTCCTTATGCATCACTTTCGTGTTGAATTGATGGTTGTAATTGTAGCGGGTATCCAGTATGAGCTGATAGCGACTGCGTGCGTTAAGCAGAAGAGGTAAGGTCACATATATACATCCTATGGATCGCTCACTCCCCTTCACATAACAGAGGATTCTTGCGCGAGAAAGATACGATCATCGCAGAGACGGTGCCTCTGATTATCGACAAACACGAATTACACTCCACATGGCCCATTTACAACCAACCAGAGAAGCGGCAACTTACTCAGGAAGGCGTCACTTTAGAAGTTGAACGAGGTCAGACCTGTTACGGACCTAGTGATCGCATCCTGGTTGTCGCAACCTTGAAGTCGGCAATACTCCGTATACTTGTCCTCAGCGGTTTTGAAATTACTCTCAAAGAGTCCACTATCTTCAATACAACTCCTGGGAAGGCTCCACTGACGTTGCTCAGATACGTTGCAGAAACCAAGACCCCCGTTAACGTGGTCTTGTATCGTGGAGAAATGCACCAGGCAGAACTTGCGTGCCAACTACCACCTAATCACACCACTACAACCTTGAAACGCTGCCCGCCATATTGATGTGACGTATGTGCTATCTGTCAAAGCGCTGATGAGCACGGGGACTCATGTCGCCATGGATCTCCCTGTTATAATATCGAATTGGCCAAGGTGAGTTATGTGGTTATCTTCTTCTAAACGTTCGGCTAATTTCTCTTCAGAAATACCTCTCGGGAAGCGATCAGGTATCTCGTCTCTCCTTTCTGCCAGTACATTCGTTGAATCTGCGTTCAGACGTATTGGACCAGCACCCGCACTTTCCCTGGTTATCCCTTCCCCTGCTACATCCATTGAGTCTCTTCTGCAACAATCCGCCACAGTTGGCACATCTTTAGACCCACCCCATAGGGAGTGCCTACCCCCTTCCCGACGGAGAGATAATGCTTCCATCGTTGCAATCTATGACTTTGATGGTGTAGGGAATAGGACCTATCCCCCTTCCTCCGAGTCAGGTGATAATGGAAAGCAATTCATGGTGAGCACTACTTCCTCTTCCACATTATCAATCATTGAGAGTATTGAAAGCGTCCAACGTATCTCCCAAGCAAGCTTTTACCTCAGAACCAGATTACAAGTATA
Organism: Podaxis sp. MADm22; assembly: GCA_018524685.1. Classification (NCBI taxonomy): domain Eukaryota; kingdom Fungi; phylum Basidiomycota; class Agaricomycetes; order Agaricales; family Agaricaceae; genus Podaxis; species Podaxis sp. MADm22. The sequence continues at coordinate 21,575 of JAEUWO010001124.1, read as the reverse complement.
AACAAAATAAACAAGCAACGGCGGTCTGTGGTGAAGTGGAAAGGGTCCCTTTGTGAAGGGATCCAGGCAGATGCTCCACCAACGGTCGCGAAAAGACCCGCTACTGGCAGCGGTGGCTCTGGCAACCTTAAAGCGATTCCGAACCCAAATCGCCCTCCTCCGCCTTATATCTCACCATTGTCAGGCAGATCACGGGGACCCATACGATCCGGTTCGAGAGTTCCCCAGGCAAAGCAAGACAAAACCGCGTTCTCGAAAGAATGCGAGGAAACCGAAAAGGCCACAGGCGAGGAACACAGTACAAACATCGCGGTCCCAACCAACTTTATACTTACTCCACGTGAATTTCGGTCGTTCGATACATCCCTCTCTGCAATCAATGTTCCACCACCTTCATTCGAGGACTCAGTGTCCGCTGCTAACTCCACCCCACTTGCGTCTTCCCCCACAGAAAAGGGAAAGGCAAGAAAAACCGCTGGAATCAAGTTGACAACGACCCAACCCGTTGGCCCGCCTCTGTATCCTAATGTTTCAACAAGTGTTAGGTGGTCGGCCGCCGAATACGCGGAGAGTGCCTACGAACCCGTGAGGATACAAGTAGAGCCACAGGGGGCTGCTGCTGCGGTAAGTTATCTCTTCCTAAGAGTCATCCAACATTAAGGCATTTCAAAGCCGAAGTCAATCCAGGACTCTTCGTCTCGTTTTACCGCTCCCACGAGGACCGGTAAGGATCGGCTATTTGCAGAAGGGGAGCAAGTACAACCTTATGAGAAAGCCCAAGCTATGCTCCCTGCAAGGAAAACGGCTCTTGTGAAACCACCGGCCCCTTCTGACAAGTCATCTACGATTGGGGGTACTGTCGGCACCCGCCACACTAAATACGCCTGACACGGACGAGAGTGGGGACTCGAATGGAGGTGATCACACGATGATTCAATCAGTAGATACGATGCTACAACATCATGTGCCCAGTACGAGTTTTAATGTCGTTGGTGGGGGGGGGGGGGGAACATTGTGGTGGGGAAGCCGGGATTGGGAGTACTCCGCTGTCATCAACAAATGTTGATGAACAAATAGGTACGTCCTTCAAGTTCATCGGCGAATATGCGAGTGGTAACGTGCTATCCCCCTGTCTAGCAAACCCGGTAGAGCAACCATACCTCGACGCGGATGACTTGAGTTTGCCAAAAGTCTACGATCCTAACAACCAATCACAGCTCGTGGACACAACTCACGCATTTCGTGGTGCTCACCATTTCGTCATAAATAATCCCGTCATGACGAGCGTCATCAACCCGGAGAATGAAGCTCTAAGTTAGTGGCATTGCTTTACCTCAGAGAGCTCGCTGACAAGTAATGACAGCAATGAGGCTTTTGTTGCAGAAAGGCAATGTAGATGCCTCACTTGACTCTTCTGCGCGCTTTCCTCCGCCCCTCTGTCACCCAAGCACGCGCCAGAAGCTTAGGGAACGAATACTTGAGTGGTTATCCGATACAAATCGCAGCTCGAGCCTACTATGGCTACACGGTCCCGCAGGTGCAGGGAAGTCGGCCATCGCCCAAACTGTCACGGAACATTGCATGGCCCGTGGGTGGCTGGGAGCTGCTTTCTTTTTCTCTCGCTCAAACAACCGCAATGATCCTCAAGAAGTCATTCCCACCCTTGCGTATCAACTCGCGGTCACATATACCGCCTATAAGCAACTTGCTACCCATATTCTGACTGACGACCCATCGATTCTTGACAAGATGTTGAGGATCCAATTTACTAAACTCATTATCGAGCCTCTCTCTTTTTTGAAGAGCAAAGGAGCCACCGCACACCCTATCCTAATTCTGCTCGATGGCTTAGACGAGTGTGAGGGAGATGCATCCCAGCGGGACTTCATCAAACTAGTTGGTGAATTCACTCTCACTGCCAAGGCGCAGGGACTTCCGTTTGTTTGGATCCTCACCAGCCGCCCGGAGTGGCATATCATTTCAACATTCTCGGGCACCAACCCCCAGATTCTGTGCCATCGGGAAGAGCTTCAGATCAGTACTCCAGAGGCACTGGCTGACATCTCCAACTTCCTTCGCGATGGCTTCGGGAATATACGAAGGAAATACAGCAACGCCTTCACAGCAGAATCCGAGTGGCCGACCGAGGACCAGTTGTTGACGATAAGGTCAGCTGCTTCTGGCCTGATCCTGTTCGTCTCGACTCTCCTCAAATTTGTTGACGACGAGGAGATTGGGAATCCAGTGTCTCAGCTAGAAGTGTGCCTGGAGTTCTTGAAGGGAAATCTTTTGCCGAAAGGAGGAAACCCGCTGAATCCCGTCGACTCATTGTATTCAGGAATCCTTCGCGCCGTCCATCCAAACATCCTTCCGACATTACTTCAGATTCTCTCGGTCCTTCTCTTCGTTCCAGAGACGTTTCCCGCGCAGACGGTCGCCAATTTCCTATTCCTAGATCAAGCGACTTTCTATGGAAGCTTGCGGAAGCTTTACTCGATATTGATCGTCCCGCCTCCTGGAGGCGCTGGGACAAATCCGCTGGTAATCGTCAACACATCCTTTGGAGAATTCTTGAAGCACATGTCCAGGTCCGGAGACCTTGGGATTTCGAAAGGTGAAGCTTCCGCGAGAATTGAACAGAGCTGCGTTCGGTGGCTCGATATACGGGCACGAAGAGAGGTCCGAAAGGATATCCAATCTCACGACAAATTTTTGGCTGGTATGCATTGTTGTATTTTCGCCGACCTTATCTGCTCACCTCCAGCACCAGGAATTGTACCGTGGTATCGTAGGACATCGTTTAATCACATCACCAACTTTGCTGGCAGAAGGCTGTGGAGCGCATGGTCTGGCACGGCGGAAGAAGATATGCCACGGCTATGTGAGGACCTCCGGCGCGTGAATTTTGCAAATTATGATCAAATCAACTCGCGCCACGAACCAATGTTCACTCTGGAGGGTAATACACCACATTTTGCTGCAGTGATTCTTAAGTTAAATCGCTGGGTAGGTCAAATTAATCCTACGAGACACCGTTGGAGAACCTGATGCCCAGTAGCAAACAGAGAATAGATACCATGGCAGTTACAACCTCCTGCGCTACAAACCAAGATGTCCCACGGACATGCATCTCCTTCGAGATTATGCCTACCTCATCAACCATGCTGGCATGGCAGAGGCTGATCTCCGTCTTGTAAGGTCAATTTTGACCTCACTTATTGCGTGTACTAAATGGTTTGTAGATTGAGTCCGATACTAAGCAGTGGTCCTTCATGTGTCTTTCCTTGGATACTTCGCAATCTGCTCTCCATAGTTTTGGAGAAGTGAGGAGGGCTCTTTTGGATCCAAATCCAATGTACTTTCTCCTCGGCCACAACACAAACACCGGCCTGATCATCGGATACCGACACGACATGGACATTCACCAGTTTCTTTCCGCATCATTTCAGCAGATCCGTATCATCCATTCCATCCACGCTAGTGAAGGTGAACCATGGCCGACGCCTGATCATGTCAAACTGATCACTTCGGCTGTCACATTGTTGGAGCCAACCTTCCAGTTCGGAGAGCCGTCATTGCTTCGCACGATTGTAGCGTTCTTAAGCGACTTGGAATGTACAGACCCTGTTGGTCGATTGGACTGGACTCTCGATGTCCTTGCCACCTACGACGAAGCAGCGAAGATTGTAGATGTGCTGCATGAGCGAGTGCTCTCCGACACCCCACAGCACATACGGCCAACTGTCCTTCGTGTTCTGGCGTTCGTTATGTGCCGTGTCATGACGTTCCTTGGCGACTTTTCTGAGACAATCCTCCCGCACGATATCTCCCGATTCTTCATACAGGACGAGGACACGGTTAAAAAGGCGCTTCAGACGGTGAATTTACTCGTGTCTAGTTGTCCCTTGCCATCCTCAACGAGGGCGGTCTTGGATTTCTACGAACCAGGCTTATCTATAAATTCCGACCGCTGGCTATCTACACTTGCGTCGGAACCGCAAGTATGGTCTGAAATTTCAGCCCAGTATATCTACTGGCTCAACCACGTTCTCGTGTCCACTGAGGCGCTTGAAGGTAGGGCCTGTAATATATAAATGTAGGAATCGATTGATCCACTCTCGTAGGTCCGGACCTAGTGCGTTCTGGGCCTTTCACACCGAGATGTTCATACAAGGAACGTCAAGAAAACGAACAGACCGGTTTTGAACGCCTTCTATTCAATGGTTGTCATTGGGCAGCCTTCAGCCAAGTGACGAAGGACGGGGCTGCAGAAATGGCCGATGAACTGCGAGAACTTCGCTTCTCCCAGTTTCCACTAAAGTTCGGGAGTTTGTTTCTAGAACCAATTTGAAGCGTTCAGGGTTATATTTCGGTGAATTCGTTAATAAATTTTATTCCGTACGTTGGGGTTGCTTCGCAGCTAAGTGCCTTATATCTAACCTAGCTCTCTATATAGTATCAGGCTGAACTCGATCTCGGGAACATAATAAGGGTGGAGAGGAATTGTGATGCGGACGATCAGCTGCTCGCAGGCTGGCAGAGAATGGGGCTACCCTTCCGATCGGCGACACTCCCAATCGTGAGTTAATTACAACTACATCCAGGGGAGATCGAGTTTTGATAATTAAATAGGATTTCCCGCAAATGGCATACGCTCACTTCATCTCCGTGGACTGTGTTCCCTACCTGCGCGTCTTAAACCACGACGATACTGGCTCTGAGTTTGAGATTTTCTTGCTGGGTTATGAGGAAAATTCTTGCCTCGTCGTCTTGGAGCCTGCTCTATGGCACGTAGAAGAAAACTTGGTTGGTGGTTTAGTGGGTACTCGGCGACTGGGTCCTAGACTCGCCGTTGTCACAGAGGACTTAGGTCCATCCATCTGTTGACTTCCTTAAGTCATTTCGCTAGGTTGCGAAAAATGTATATTACTCCCGTCGCTATACTTCTACACAGTATATTGGCATTTAAATTACTACATGAAGGTTTCCAAAAGCCCCTCGGCTCTCAACGGAACAACTATTCCGCAACAAGTCCCAGCGTCCAGCGGTCAACGGGTATTTCTCGTTTCTCCCTGCAAGAATATTTTGCTAGTCTCGGAAAGAGTGCTAGTTATGTCTACTGGTGGCAGGTTCCTTTCGCTCGTACGACCAAAGTGGCAGGTCGGTTGGCACGAAGACAAGAGAAAATAATAAGACATAATAGAGGTCAATTAACGATCGGTTATTAGGACAAGGACAAGGTACAAGCAGAAGGGGCAGCATATATCATACACATACATGATCTATCTACAACAATCACGGTATTCTTATCCATCTCAAACATTCATGCCCACTTTGACTACCCAGAAGCTGAGGACGCACATCTGCGTCCAAAAAGCTACGTCCACATAGTAGTCTAATTCTTCCTCCTCTTCGGGTTTGACGATCCCATTTCCTTCCCGGATCTCGCTGCATTAACTCCCCTAGCATCAGCCATGCTGGCTGTCCCGACCACGCCTTCCATCTCATCCATTACATCAGACCTTCTCTTTCTCCCCACTACATTCGTAGTGGACGGAGACATAGATGCAAGTGTCGCCGGACCGTCACTGGCGGCGGTGGTCCTCATCTTCGCGGGCGCCATAGTCGGAATCGGCTCAATCACACGTACATTCGTCACAGGCGAGTTCGTCGCTGACGTCACACCGCTCCCACTGCTAATGCTACTCGTAGGCGAGGGAATCCCATCCAGGAATGTTGCATCGGATTCGACCACATTCATGGTCGATTCTCCCGACCAAATGTCACCCATACCGCTGTTAGATGGGAGGGTGCCAAAGAGCATCTCAAAGTTGAAACCAGGGTCGATAGATGAAGGATCGAGTGAAAAGGTATTTGTATTCGAAAAGTTTGACAAACGCTGGCCGGGCGGTGGGAGCATCGGCGCCGTTGACATTGAAGACGCGGCAACGGACGATGTTATCGTCGATGCTGTATCATTCAATCTCATATCTGCGCCGATAGTCAGTCCGTCGGTCAAATGGTTCTCCCGAAATCGATTGAGGCGAGGATCCATGAAATTCGTATCTTTCTCGGTATTCCCTATACCTTCCCAGTTTGCTGCCGGAGGAATAGAGTCGGGCGAGATATTCACGTCGAAGGTTGTCGGGCCCTCGGAACCCGCACTCGCACCTACATCCACCACGTTGTTTGATGAGGGTGTATGTGCGAGTGAGGGCACTGACGAAAAATCATAAGTGGCGGTAGGCGTGTGTGGAAACCGAGGCTGCGCCGATGGTGATGGTACCTCAGGACTTTGCAGATGGTTCGCGTCGGGGGCGGTCTGCGATATTATGGCTAACAACCGGGCGGCCTGATCCTGGGAGATGGTGTTGAAGAGGCCCTGGATGCGAGGATTGACTTCGTGGGTCAGTGGGCGGCCGGAGGTTATTGCACGATCAAGCGCTGATGGTTGATGGATCGTGCTGGAGGTGGTGGAGCCGTCGTAGAGGGTATGGTGTGGTTGGGGCTGAGGCTGCGCGAAGGTGGTGCTATCAGGGGCAGCGTTGGTGGACCTGGGCGAGCCCGTCATGCACGAATCGGGGGCACTTGCGTTTCCCCCCATAGCAGTACCAGCCGCAAACGGCGGACCGTGGTCGGTAGAACCATAGCAGTTGTTTTCTGCGGCAGTCAGACCCCCGGCCGCCGATGAGATAAGAGGAGAAGGAGACGGAACATCACCAGGCGTCTCTGTAGTCGAGATATTTTAAGCTGCGGCTGCGCAGACTGGATAAATACAAAAAAGTCCACTCACCATACGAAACGCTGTTGTAAAGCGCACTCATTGGCTCGGCGGGGGTGGTATCCGGGTCTTCGATTTCGATGGTCCCGACCTTGTCTGCAGATTCGCGCTCGGCACCTTGAATCATGAGACGCATTCTCGTGTGAGGACCAACAGCTTGGTCGGATCGCGCCAAATTATCCACGTCATCCCTGTGATCGGGGTTCGCAGCAGGGTTTGCGAACACGCCGGCTAGGAATCTGACGATACGGTTGACGGTGTCTCGTAGCTCTTGCACCTCCGCGCGAGTCTCCGTTAATTCTTGCTCTTGCGACTGCTTAAATTCGTTAAATTCGGCAGACATAGTAGTCTGGCGGTGCTTGATGGCGGCGATCTCTTGAGGGGTGGAGCGCGCGTCGATTTGTCTGGTGGGAGGGGATGAGTCAAGGCCGCAGGTGTCGATAGCGACATCATCTGCTTGTTGGACTGCCTGTTTCTTGCGCTGTATGAGACAGAGGAGATCGGGTTGATCTCGTCGAAAATTGGAGTGTACATAGTTCCAATATTCTGTGTCCGTCTCGCTTCTCAAGACGCCTTGCTGCAAATGGGATATTTTTTGAAACCCGTACATGTTTAGTTGTCGAATAAAAGACTGGAAATTTTCGTGTTTGAACCAGTGGCCTAAGACTTGGCGAGCAAAACGCTCGTGGTTGAAAACTGGAGACAAGGGGGAGATGGAGGGTGAGGACATAGTGGGGGGAATAGGATCGGATGAAAGACGCACTGAAGAAAGTGTCGCCGGCTTCCGACCAGCGTATGAGGTCTTGGTTCTTGGTGTCATTTACCATACTGTTTCGTTGAGTATCGATAGAACTGGAAGAATGTAGCCAAGTACCTGTACAGCTTCTGCGGAAAAGTGGTCCGCCTAACGGTGTTGGGCACCTGTTGAGACGTGATGCGGAGTGGGTTGGAAGTCGCCATCTGGTTGTCTGTGGATATAACCCAGGGGGGAATTGAGGGGTATGAGACCGAAGCTGTTAAGTATATATCTCTTATCTGCCCCGCAAACTTGCACAAACATTCCACTTCGCTGGCGCCGAACGGGCTCGACGGCCAGCAGACGCGCCCTAATTCCTTGTTCTTCTCAACAAACGCTGTAACCTGTTGGCCCAACTTTGCAAGCGAGTCAGAATTGTCAATGACAAGGTTGGTATACGCGACCTTGGTCGCGATGAGCAGCTGAGAATTGAGACGCGCGACTGTCCATGAGCATGAATTGCAACGGGTCTAATTCGGAAGAGGTGCGAAAGGAAGAGTCGAGTCACAGCACCAATAATAGTGCAAGAAGGACAAGGAACATCAAGAGCCAATAGATGGCAGCGATGGTTTCAACAAGCTTCCATAGGGACGGCATACCTGGCACCCACCGCGCAGCTAATGTCGGATGACCTGTCAGAACATCGCCCTTCTTACGGCAAGATGGACGATAGGTTTGTCTTCTTCCCGTCTTCATTTGTCTGTGACAATGATGGATCAAGCTTCTTTCTGTCCAGTGTTCCGTCGGAGAGCAGCGTCTCCTGTCCCAAAGAGCCTACCGCATCGATGATAATGACGTTTGCGTTAAGGGACTTGAGAAAATCGACTTCGTGGTTGCGATACCTCCCGCGAGCGCTGCGACTTGACAGAGTTAGATAAGGCACAACGTCCTCGAGGTTCGGCTGCGAGGAAGGCGTGACATCTCTTGTGAGTAGTCACATTTTCTTCTCCTTCCACCTATTTCGCGTCCTTTCTAGTGCACAAAATCCATCATCCCGCTGTGAAACTCCAACATCTGCATCTTCCAGTTGTCGATCATGCATACCGCAATCACCTTCCTCGATGGCGAACTCCTCTACCTTCTACTCTCCATCATCCATCATCCAAGTCAACCAACTCTTCTCCCCTTCGGGCCTTTTGCAAAAAGCTCTCCGCAGCAGAAATGAATCACGAATGCACTGACAGAAATGGCCGAATCCAGAGTGTCAACGGATGCAATGTACGAATAGTTACCATATATCTGTGGAAGGGAGGCACTCAAACTGCGGAGAAATGACAAGAACGAGCAAGCCCGCAACTGGTGAGTATACTGGCCCTCATGCGTACACGGAATGGCGTCTGTTACTGTCTTTATTCTTGTATTTCCTTTCTTGTCATCCTCTACGCGAGTAATATGAGGATGAAGTAATCCTCATAATGCCAGTACTGCGGTCCGCTGTACGACTGTACGGATTAGAAACTCCTTTTGCATTATTATAGCATGTTCTTCCCGCAATATATAAGTGCTTGAAATATTCACCTGCCTGGTTACACAGTGTGGAGATCGGACGCCAGCTAGTGTTGTAAGCGTTACTCGTCATTCTCTTCCCACTACGTCGGCATCTACTGGCCCCATTCTTCGGCGCCACAACGCCCCCAGAACATCGACACGACGACGCTACGCCGCCCACCGCCTTCCGTACCCAAAAGGTGGCTCTAGACTATCGACGATGCAATAACTGGCCTACACGTGCGGTGTACCATTCTTACTCCTCCGGCTTCGTTTTTAATTTCAACGTTAACCATATTGTTGAATGTCCCGCATTACACTGTCATTCATTACCGGGAGTCGTAGTTTCCAAAGATTACGAAGGAATAACGAGATATGTTCCATTTCAACTCCTTCAATTCTCATTGATCTTTTCTTATTTCTAGCAATTTCTGTCCCAATTAAGAGGTCCGGACCTCGAAGTACCCGTAGTATATATAAAAGGATGGACCGCCGATTGCGACGTGTTCAGCGCAGAACATGAAGAGGCCAGATGTTATTTTCATCTCGTTTAAACTTGTCGTGTATTTATTCTCGTATATTTTACACACAAAATCACTACAACTACAACTTTTTCTGAATTTGACATAGATATACAACCATAAAAAAATGGAGTATACAACGTGCAAACGACATAAGTAACCGAAGCGTGTGTAACGGATACTAGTAAACAGTGTACTATATACTGTGCTACATACAGCTACGAAGAACGAGAGCATACCGAGTCCGTACCAAAAAAAAAAAAAAAGCATGAAGAAACCAGGCTACAAAATATACTGTACAAATGGCTTAGTTAGGACAATGATACTTCCTCCATTCGAATGACGTTGTTCAGAGTCCAGTGACTCCTTTCGAAGTCAAACGCCCACTCTGACCCTGCACCTACACCTACATCCAAAGCACATCTAATCCTTCTTCCTCTTCGACTTTACCGGACTCGGCTTTACTGCCGCAGCACCCCTCTTCCCAGATCCCACCGCTCCTGGCCCCCTAGCCCTAGCATCACCCATGCTCGCAGCTCCAAACGCGCCCTCCAAGTCACTTATCACATCCGACTTTCTCTTCCTCCCCACAACACTCGTAGTGGACGTAGTCGTATTCGTCGGCGTCACCGAACCACCTCCGGTAGTGGTCGAAGGAGCGATTGTAGTCTGAGTCGGCTCAATCGCGCGGACATTCACAACCGGCGAATTCGTCACCTCACTCCCATTACTATTAGTCCCAGCCGGCGAGGGCACTTCATCCAAGAAAGCCGTGTCGGGTCCACCCAGGTCAGGATATCCCATCGTCGAATCTCCCAACCCGCCGCTGGTGTGATGCGGGAGCGTACTCAAGAATGCGTCGATATCAAAATCGTGGTTGAGGGATGAGGGGTCAAGCGGGGAGGCGTCTATCTGTGGAAGGCCCGTAAGATCAACTGATTGGCTAGGTGGGGGTCCCGCCGATGGTGTCGAGGTCGAAGATGTCGTAGTCGTAGTAGGCGGGGACATCGTCGACATTGCATCACCCAATTTCGTACCAACAAGGGATCCGTCATTCAGATACGGACCCAAGATCTCCGCAAGTCGATCAATATGGGGATCCATCAAGTTTACCTCCTTCTCAATGTCCTCTGTAGCGCGCCAGTTCCTCTCCAACCTCGCTGTGAGAGGAGAATCAACAGGCATATTCGAGTCAAAGGATATCAACCCTTCAGAACTTCCACCACCACCCACATCCACTGCATTGTTTGGTGACGATGTATGAGGGAGCAATGGAAGGGGCGAGTTCGGCCCTGGTGGTGGCACTGATGAAAAGTCAAACGTGGAGGGTGTGTGTGGGAACGTGAGCTGCACCGAGGGTGATGGTATATCGGAGGGGGTATGATCGGCGTCAGTGACGGTTTGCGAGAGTGTAGTGAGCAGTTGGGTAAGTTGATCCTGATTGAAGGTGTTGAAAATCTGTTGTATGCGGGGGTCGAGTTCGTATGTTGGGGTGCGGCTAGGTGTTACTGCACGGTCGAGCACTGATGGCTGAGGGACCGCGCTGGAGGTGGTGGTGAGGTTGACGGAGGTATGTTGTGGTTGGGATTGAGTTTGCGTGAAAGTGGTGTCAGAAGGGACGATGGTGGAGGGTGCAGAGTCAGACACGCACGCATCGGGAGATGTTACGTCCTCCCTTACAATGGCACCAGAGGCGAGCGATGAAGAAGGATTGGTCGGCGCATAGTGGTTGGTTTCTGTAGTGGTCGAACCCGCGACGTCTGAATGAGGGAGGGAAGGAGAAGGCGATGGAACAGCAGCGGGCGTCTCTAGAGCTGAGATATATTAAGCGATGGCTGCGCAGGCAGGAAGAAACAGAAGAATCTACTTACCATATGATGTGTTATTATAGAGCGTATTCATAGGCTCGGCGGCGGTGGCGGCCTCTGGGTCTTCGACTTCCATGATCCCGACCTTTCCTGAAGGTTCATGCTTGGCGCCTTCTATCATAAGGCGGGTTCTCCTGCGAGGAATAACAGCATTTTCAGGGCGCGCCGAACCGACTATATCGTCCTTGTGATGATGGCTGTTGGCGGCGTGATTGCCAAACACACCGGCTAGGAACTTGAGAATTCGATTAATGGTATCCTGTTGCTTTTGTAACCTGCCCCGAGCCTCCATCGATTCCTGCCACAGCATCTGGTTCGATTGCTTTAGGTCATTAAGTTCAGCGGAAATTGTGGTTTGGTGGCGTTTGATGGCGGCGATGCCCTGGAGGATGGATTGTAGGTCAATTTGCCCCTGGGTGAGGCCCGCGGAAGGGACGGGTGAAGAGTTGGGATCGCGGACGTCCACAGCAGCCTCGTCTGCTTGCTGAGCGGCCTGTTTCTTGCGCTGGATGAGACATAGAAGGTCAGGTTGATCACGTCGGAAATTGGAATGGGCAAAGTTCCAATATTCCGTGTCTGTCTCGCTTCTCAAGACACCTTGTTGCAAATGGGGAATTTTGTGGAACCCGTACATGTTCAGTTGACGAACAAACGAGCTGAAATTTTGGTGCTTGAACCAGCGGCCAAGTACTTCGCGTGCGAAACGTTCGTGGTCGAGGACTGGAGACAAAAAGGGAAGTGGAAGGTGAGGATAGAATGTAAGGAACCGGACGGAACGAAGTGCGCACCAAAGAACGAGTCGCCAGCTTCAGACCAGCGTATAAGATCCTGGTTTTTGGCGTCGTTTACCATTCTGTTTCTTTGAATATGAAGAGAATTGTAACAAAGTGACGACGTACTCGAAGAGCTTTTGGAGGAAGGCGGGGACGGTCTGCCTGGCGGCTTTTGGAACATGTTGGGCGGACGAGATGCGAGGCGGGCGGGAGATGGCCACCTGGTTGTCTGTGGACATAATTCAGGGATGAAGGGGCACTGAAGGAGAAGAGACTGAAGCTGTTATATAACTCTTATCTTGTAGAACAAACATTCGCAAATACATGACCTAACTACGTTTTCTGCGACGTCGAGATACAACATTCCTCTTCACCAATGTCCAGCCAGCCAGCGCTATCCCAATTGGAGGCACCAGCCAGCTCAACAGCCAGCGAGCATTGCCCACTTCCTTGTTCATCTTCTTAATAAACTCCACTACCTGATCCTCCAGCTCTGCGCGCGAGCCAGAGTTGTCAATCACGAGGTCAGCATACTCGACTTTGGTCGCAATTGGGAGCTGAGAATTGAGACGGGCAGATGCATCTTCGCGCGTCGAACTGTCCCTAAGCATGAGTCGCAGCAGCTGTAGTTCGGAAGAGCTATGGATGAAAGAGTGTTGAGTCACAATCCCAAGAATAGCGCAAGAAGTCCACCGAAAGACACGAACCAATAGACGACGACGACAGTTCCAACAAGCTTCCACAGGCCACCTTCGATAAGAAGAGGAACATCAACGACACACCAGCGTTCGCCGCGCAGCCAGTGCTTGATGACCTGCCACAGCATTGCCTTCCTCACGGCAGGATGCACGATAGAATTGAGCTTCTTTCGTTTTGATTCATCTGTGAATATGATAGACCCAAGCTTCTTTCTGTCCAGTGTCCCATCGGGCAGTAAGACATCTTGGCCAAAGACCTTTTTGATTTTGGCGAGCGCTGGAGTGCCGGGTTCGACTACCTGACGGGCAATGACGTCTGCATCTACCAAGGGCACATTGTGTGCCTTGAGGATGGAGGAGACGGTGGATTTCCCGGTCGCAATACCTCCGGTAAGCCCTACAACTACGCAAAGTTGGAGAGGAGATAGAATAACGAAGCGGGGTACTCACCCAACATTGTGGATAAACCCCAGAAATTGAAACGGAAGCCGACAAAGCAACCCGAGGGCGTGGTGAGAGCGTGACATGTGTTCTGAGCACAGTCACGACTTGTTATCTTCTGATTAGTTGGATGTAGTCTGCCTTCCACCCATTTCTCGTCCTTTCCAATGGACAGACTCGTCCCACAGGACCATCCACTCCTTCTCCAGCTCCAATCTCTCAGGAATGCTCTCGCACAATTCCAGGACGAGTCACACGCATCCGCCCTCAAACTCCAACGTCACTCCCTCTCCACGTCCCGCGCACTCGACCACGCACACGCCCTCGAACACGAAAACACCGTCCTCAAAAACGAACTCTCTACCCTCCGCTCCCTCGCCTCTTCAGACCCCTCCGCCTCTGCATCGTCCACAATTCAAATAAACCAACTCACCCTCTCCCTCCGCACCCTCTCTGAAAAGCTCTCTGCAACAGAATCCTCACTCTCTCGGCGCACGCAAGAACTCACGAATGCACTCACGGAACTGGCCAAGTCCAGAGCATCAACAGATGCAGCGTACGAACTCGCATCACGCATACGTGGAAGAGAAGAAGCGCTCAAGTCGCGTGAGAGAGAACTAGAGCTAAAACTCAGAATCGCAGAAGAAAAGGCGAGAATGAGCGAGCGTGCAGTCAGTGAATATGCCGACCTCGTGCGCGCACTCGAGGGTCGAACAGCACAAACAACCGGTGGTGTATACATGAATGGACAGGCTACACGATCCTCACAAACTCTCGTGCACCATCCTCACCTCGACGACAAGGATATCATCGAACGACTCCTAACCGAATTCGCACAAGAGCGAGAAACCCTCCAAACCCAACTATCTACCTCCCAACACGACCTTGCTCTCCTCAAATCCCACCTCGACGCACAAACTAAATGCGCCGAATCTACAACCGCCCAACTCGCTCAACTCCAATCCAAACTATACCACCTCGAACGGGACGACAACACCGCTGCCAAAATGGTTTCTCGCTACATGTATGGTCCGTTCGAACTAAACTACGCAGCCATTCTGACACTTAACCACAGGAAGTTCTCCCAACAATCAACAAACGCTCTCCAAACCACCCTCCATTCACTCACAACTCGCCACACCGCAACCGTCACCTCTCTCACAACCCACACCCACACTCTCACACACCACCTCCATACCCTCGAAACACTCACCAACCGTCTCTTATCCTCTCTCGACGACATGGGCAACGAATTGTTAAAAGAAAGTTTCGGTCGGCGACAGGAAGTCAAGTTGCGCATTCGACTTGTTCGGCGGGAGGAACGTGTGGTGGAGGGTTTAAGGCGGTGGTTGAGGAGGTCTGAGGAGCGATTAAGGAAACTGGATCGTGATGGTGGTGAGGCTAGCGATGTAGGAGTTTGGTTGGATGAAATGGTACAGGACGCGAAGATCCTTGTTGACGACCTTGATAATTCTATCCACCTCGACTGCCAGAATGGCGCTGACGCTGACGAAGATGTTTCACTTACCGCACCTATATCTGGCTCTCTGGCGCGGCTCATTACTATTCAGAATACGATTGATGACCTCGTAGATGAACTACAGAGGGAGCGGGAACGGAGGATTCGCGCTGAGGGTGCATTGATTAATCAGGAAGCTCACGACGTGGGTGGTACCACGATTCCAGTTGGACACGAGAAACAGGTGGAGGGACAAGGGGACGTGGAAGGAGAAGAGGAGGTTCCACTGCCACCGCCGCCACCGCCGAAGAACCAAGACCGGAAACCGATCGAGAATTCTCCAGATCTCGACGGCCGCGTCCCAACATCATCTACACCTTCACCCTCTGTATCTCCGCCATCCAATCCAACCTCACAGCCATTTACAACACCAGTATCATCAGCTGACGAAACCCAGCACCCAGTACTCGAATCAAATTCAGCGCATATATCTATTAATAGCGATATCAATGATATACCCATTGTCACCGCTGAAGAAACATTACCCGCGCAATCCGGTTCGTCCGTCCCACCTTCGGACCCTACCACTGAGGCCGCTACTCCAACCGGGGCAACTGAGGGCACCCAACCTCTGAATGTGCGCGTGTCGGAAACCATGGAAGGGGATGCTAGTGTCGCTAAAGACGAAGCTGAGAAAGTGGAGGGAGGTGAAAGCGGTGGTGATGCGGTGACTGGCCCTGTTGATGCTGAGAGCGAAGTGGAAGTCGTGCATGTGCCACAAGTGGAGCTGGAAGCAGCATTAACCAATATGGACGAGAAACGGGGAGTGGAAAAGACGATCGACGAGGAGCCAACTCCTTATGCTGCCGAACAGGAAGTAGAGACGCGTTTAGGGCCGTCAGCAGCGAACACTGCTAGCGCCGGATTACAAGCGCCGGAAGAGGAGGGATCGGGTAGCACTACAGATGTTACGCAAACGATTGTGGCAATGGCCGGTGCCCAGGTTGAATCTCAGCCGACGATCACTCCCAACCCTGCCGCTCTACCCTCTACCGACTTGACTACACACGACCATAATCAGGTTCCTACTCCCCTGCTCTATCGACCGGTTTCACCTCCAGCAGCCCCGCAACTAACACCCATACCATCACCACCACCAGCAGCTCCGCAACTGACGCTCTCGCTACCACCCCCATCCCCGCCGCCGCCGCATCCACTTCTTAACGAACTCCAAAAAGCGAGGTCAAGATACGATCACATCCAACGTGCCTTCCACGACTGTCATCTTGCACTCGACTCGCTCAAATCGTCGTTCGCCTCTACACTCCCCATTCCAAATAATACCCACACTGCGATACCCCAAGAAGTGTTGAAAGCGATCATTCAGAGGTTGGATGATTATACAGAGGATGTTCGTGTTGAACTTGAGATTCGGATATCGGATGAGGAAGTGCTTGGGAGAGGGTATGAAGCTTTGTTAAGTGTTCCTGGGGCACTTCAAGCTGCTAGTCCGAGTTTGGGTCCTCGTGAGGCTGTTGCTGTTGGTAGCAGTGACGGTGAGGGGAAGGAGACATTGGAGACGATTGAAGTGCAAATTCAGGCGTTCGCGGACGGGACGGATCCGACAGTACAGAAAGCGCTCAAGGCGTTCGAGAGAAAGTTGGAGGATTTGCAGCACGATGTTGCGGTCGTCAAACGGGCTGTTTATGACCCTCAATCTGAAATTCTTTCGGCGCCTGTGATTGGAATGGGTTCCTCGCCTGCACAATACCCCACCGCAGATTCTGGGGGTAGCAGTGATGATAATGGTGGCGGTGGAGGATGGACATCGTGGATACGTACACCTTCACGACCTACAACACCGACACCAGCACCAGCACCGACGTTCGGGAGCGTTATGACCAGTCGGAATCGGACCGGAATTCGAAGAACAGTTTCTGCGTTCGGGCTTTCTTCGAATGATACCGGTACCGGAAGTGGTGGAGATGTAGTCAAAGCGCTCGGGTTGAAACTTCCAATGCCGAATTTCACATTTGCGATGTCGGCTTCATCTTCGGTGAAGACGAGGGATGAGGATGAGGAACAGGATTCGACGGTTGGTTTGGGTTTAGGTCTGGGTTTGGGCCGGGGATTGGGTACACCGAGGTCGAGAACGGTTAGTGCGACGTATATGCTTGGGATGGGTGCGAAGAGCGGTGGTGGTGCGAGCTTTGGGGTGGTGGGTGGGGGGAGGAGTCCGGGGTTGATGGCGTCGCCGTTTCAGAGGAGAGTTGTTTCTGCTGCGCCGAGGGTCGGTGGCGCTTCCAGTGCTAGTGTGCATGGCTTTGGTGGTGCGGGGAGGGCGGAGAAAGAGGGGAGTGAAGAGGAAGATGTTGATTAGATTAGATCGAGATGGACTAATGATTGCTCTGAGGAATGGATGGACAAATGGGCCGGTTCAACGTAATGTATTTAGTATTGGTTGATTTACCTGTTATTTATACATATTCTAAGAATAGATGCGTGAGGTAGTGTTGCCCGGGAGCTGAGCTGAGTTGAGCTTGAGGTAGTGGCGGTGTTCTACTTGAGCTAACTTGAGTTCAACTTGAGCCCTTTTGGCAAGTCACTCATTGTCTAACATATCGTTTGCGTCAATGAGATAGTATCTGGCAAAACACAACAAGCAAAGTACTCGAGAGTCTGATAAATTATATAAGTTATTCCTAGACACGTCAATAAGCCTCTGTAGCTCTTCTATTTCACCCGCTTGGGTGTGCCTCTCAAATTTTCACTGTTGAATAGTTTCAAGGCACGCATTTCAGATATCTTAGAGACCATTTGTTCGCATCGCCTTTCATAGCTGAAAAGATGTATATTCAAGGAAGAGGATCACAGCATCATGTCATACAGCAGGAAGAGATAGCCAGAATGTGTTGCACTGTGTATATGACGTCAATGGACTCATATGATTACTTTGGTACTATTTGGCACCGAGCTTGAGGCTCAGCTCAGCCCAGTCGAACTCAAAGTTGCCTGAGTTGTCTTAATTGGTGTTAGTAACGCCTCAAGTCAACTCAGAGCTCAAGGGCCAGCTCAGCTCCCGGCAACACTAACGTGAGGTTTTGCGCACCGCCTCGTTTAAAATTTTGTCATGTTCTAATGAAACTTCTCCAGCAGTCTTACAATAGACCCGAGTCTGAGGAAAACAAACACCACGGACATGGTACAAAGCGTCATTGGGAATCGGCGAAAAGAGGCTGAGAGATAATACGCCTTGGTATATGTGCTCGCTGGTAAGCTTTTCGGAATGGGAAAATGATAAGGGAGTTCACGGCAGATGAGAAGGAAAATTGGTTGGATCTAGTTGTGCCGACTCCCACAGTCGGGAAGGTAGATTATCAGGTCGAATTTTACTGGGTCGAACCAGAACTGTTCTGCCAGATATTTGAACTGCTTAATAGACATCATAGTCTCGGACGGAATGCTGATATACTTAATCAGTACCCATTATCCGATCGGCATTGTTTTGTACAACAATGCTGTACCGATATAAAGAGTCAACCATCCCGCATCAGCAGAATCAAAGCTTTTGGTGAATCAAGAGGCGTCACCAGAAGAATCCAAGTCTTCGAGGTGAGGCTGTCGTTATGCTGTTTCCCTATGTCTAGTTGCACAGGTGAGGTGTACTGCCTAATGTCATATTAGGTTGATGTCTACTCCTAAGCCATCCCTCAAGGGCAGAACCTTAGCAAGGATGCAACAAGCTTATTATTGGAGGAAGTGTAACGGGGGCAAGAGCACGGGCGAACTTAGCCACAGAAAGTGCAACACACAATAAGTCAAGATAACTCTAGCGATCTACTACATCCAGTTCAGTATTTATGCAGTCTCTGACTAGTCTGGTCCATGGTGGTAGCATACGCATAAACACAAGATGATACTAAGAGAGACAAGTGTGAAACGAGGCATACGGGTAAAAAGAAAGAAGAAGACAACTAGAAGATGCACAACAAATCAATGAAGAGAAGCAATCGGTCAATATAGAGAGAATGGAAGTATCAAGGTAGAAGAGATTAAGACAATGAACAAAAAAAGGAGAGTACGAAACGGAAAGTGACGAAAAAGGATACACAGCGTAACAGCTGTAATGAGTTATAAGTGTCGGCACATCCCCACTAGGAGAGCCAAAAATAGAATAGTTCACAGTGTCGTGGTACGGTCACGGACAGCTAAAGTCCACCAATTTTGTATCTCTAAAACGGCTCGTGAGAATGGTTCAATATTCTGGCATTAGACTCAGATCATCGAAACAAGCCGAAAACCTATTTTTCCTGAAAATTTCCACATGTTTTTGGCGACTGCCAAACTTTTTGACATTTTCCTCGTGTCATGCAAGGTCATAATAGGCGGAAACACTAGTAATGATAGTCTGTATCTAAGAGACAGTTGCATCTAGATGCATCATTGCACTCCGAGAGACACTACGATGACCTTTCTGGTTGCGGACAGCCCAGGCAGCAGCTTTCCCAGTAAGTCCAACACGGTAGGCACTCATGAACCTCCAGGAACAATTGATGAAGCGGCGGATCACATCAGTGGGACAGGCATCAAAAGCTGCATATGTTTTGCCTGCTCGAAGGTGTTCTTTGGAACTTGTCTGTAGCGATATTTGCACCATCCCCAATACTATAGTGAATAATGTATCAGAACCACCGATTCGGCATTTGGATGTGAAGGATAAGCCAACATACCACCTCAATTGGGTTAAGCTCACAATGAAACTTTGGTAAGAAGATGCATTCATGCCCGGCACCATGAATCAACTTCTCGAGCACGGATTCTTGATTTTCAAAATCCTCTTGCTTGCTGAGGAGACGTGCCATGCAACAGTCATTGTTCTCCTATGGACACACCGGAGAACATTTTGCTTTCATGTGCAACAGGCTCAGTGACAGTCGGAGGCTCCTCAGAAATGTCACTCACAGAAGGCTTTGACTGGTTACAGAGACCAGAGATGTTCCGTTTTGCTTTTTTCTTTGGGAATGGCATTGGAAAGGTACGGAGGAATGGTCAAGGATGCCTCGTTAATTTTCTCCTGCCAATTTGATTATGCAATAACGGCTCGTTAAATTTTTTCGCCTTTCGGGCATTGTCATCAGCTGACCAAAAGGAGCCGATTGCGCATTTTTACGTGATTTTCAAGTTTTTTTTTTGGCGTTTTGTCAAAAATTTAGCATAGGAACAATAAATCGCACTTTATGAGCCAACGGCTCGATAGTTTTCTGAGAAGAATATTCGCTAAAGAGCTCTCAATGAGATCTATCGATTGACACTAATTTCGTAAAATTTGAAGAACCTTCAAAAAGTTAGTGGACTTCAGCTGTCCACGACTGTAATCGAACTCAAGTACTGAACCTACTGGCTCCTGAGCTAGTTCGCTTGAACCTACTTACTCCTGAACCAGGTCACTTGAACATTCTATTTCCTATTCTTGGCCTTCCCATCGGGTTGTGCTGACACTTATAACGTCGATCATGTTACTACAGCCTAACCTTGAAAACTTCTCCCCGTTCGTCAGTTTCACTCCAAAACACTTCCTGAAGAACTCCAAGGTCTCCAGAAACCCCTCAATGATGATCCTGTTCTGGGTTGAGCCAGAGATATTCTGCCAGATACTTCAGTCTGTTTAATAAACGTCATAGGTCTCGGACAGAACGCTAATACATTTGATTAGTTGCCTCAAAGTGATTTTAATCTGTATAGCACAGTCATCCTTGATGACAGTCACTCTTGGTGCACCATACTGGCAATATCTATCTTTCAGGTGCTGCCAAACTTCCACTGACTTGTCGTTGTCCGTCGAATCGGCTACCGATGGACGAAACGTGAATGAGGTGTGGCTTGACACGACTCGACGACTTAAATTGTGTTGGGAGACGTACAGCTTCCTTTCAGTGGGTACTTTGCCGTGCGTCTCTGTGTCCAGAGGTTTGGTACATATTAGCTCAATGGGTACACGAAATACAGGCTCATATTTCCAATGATCTCAGCCGCAAATCTTCCAGCATGTTCAGTCACTAGTTTTATAGCAGCTATGGCACTTCTAAGTGGAGTAGTCAGCCTTGCGACGAGTGCTGCCTACAAAGGAAATATTCAGTTTTTGCAGAAGGAAGGTATGGTTTATCTTTGGATGGAGGTAGGACAAGTCCATCTAGTCGCGTTAAGAGTTATTTATTAATGACCATATTTCAAAGGCCTCGAATGGATGTTTGCAAAATCTATCCAATACCATGTATTGGTTCTTCCTCTCACTGCCAACCGTCTGGTTCTCCCTCTCTTCTGCGTTGTTCATAACATCAGCTACACTCCCGATATGGGTCCGTGTCCCTGGGATAGCTCCGCAAATGAGCCTCAACGGAGCCGTCTGTCCTATCGAGCAACTTCAGACTTTCAGATATATAACATCAATAATGCTCTGTGCGGCCTTCACTCACTTCGTCTTTATCTTTACTATGGCCCACTGGTTGAGTCGCCGTTTAGTTGGTCACGTTGCGCTCCAGCAGGTCTAGCATCACGCTTTCCACCAATTTACGATATCATCAGACAGTATGAAGTACGAATCGTTTTGTAAAGTAGAACCAGTTATCTCTCAATACCCTCATCTCAAAATGCGATTCAAAAATATGCTGTGGATATTTGGCGCTCAGAAATATTTCCCAGGTTTCATTAATGCCAAATAGTAAAGAGATGAGACCTTTAGTTCTTCAGCTT